>VWPW01010751.1:90251-150200 GCA_013389825.1 Crypturellus undulatus
CTCGGGGTGGCCGCCCGCAGAGGTAGGAGGGCCGCAGCGGCCGGGGCGGGGGAGGCCTGCGGGGCGCCGCGGCGCCGTCAGCTCCCCGAGCGCGCGGAGCGGAGCGGGGCCGAGGCACCCCCGTTCCCGGAGAAGCGACGCGTTGCTGTTCCCGTCGTGCCCCTTGCAGGCCCCGGCGCGCTCCGGGGGCGCCGCGCACTCGCGTCGTGCAAATGCTGTTAACTGAAGCGTCCAACTTTCAGAGAAAGTTCTTAACTTTTCCCATCCCCCTCCGAGGGTTAAAATCTGTTGTCTTTAACGTTAGTAATGCAAGAGGAGAGTTTTTAAACCGTGTACGGAAACAGTTTGCTGCTGAGACGTTACTATTCCCTCTGCCTTTCTGTAATGTTACAGGGTCATCTCTAACGCAGTAACATCATTATATCTAACCTGCCCCCGGTATGTGACAAACATTTGCATTTCTGTTAGAAGTCCTTAGCCCTAGGAGCCCTTGGCTCACACGGAGCTCCCAGAAAGCTGCAGGACTTGATGTGTGCTCACTAGCAATTTACTGAATTCACAGATCATTTTGAAGGGCTATGGGAAAAGAGAGGGACCAGATAAATAATTCCGTTTCATCATCTTCAGTTCAGCTGTAGTTGAAACATTGTGTTTGGGGATGAAGAGGAGGTGAAGAAGAGAAATTTCTTATAGATTATAGTAACTCATTCTGATATTTATAATCTTGCTGCTTTGGTAGTTGTTTAGTTTTATTATAGGATGCTTGTTGTTTGGGTTCTTATTCATTTCAGCAAAAAGAGGTTGCTACATAATTAACTTCAGTAATTCAAAGCATTTAGAAAAGATTTGTGAAAAACTTCAACTGGTGAGAAGGCTGCTGGCAAAAGAAGTTATTGAGGTTTCCTCACTAATTTGCACTTTGGTAAAAGGCATACTTTACTACTTAAATCAGTAGTCTTTTTCTCAGTTCCCAAAGAATACTTTATTGCAGAGTCTCTCATATGTTTTTTTTTTTTTTTTTTTTTTTTTCCAGCATGTGTACTGGCACTTTTACTAGTTTTTTTTAGAACAACTTAGGTTGTAAACTGCAGTTGACTCAATAAGTACATATCTTGGTGTGATAGCTCTCCTTTTTTATTGCTCACTTGACTAAGAATTCATTAAATCAATTCTTTTCAATTAGTTAGTGCAATTTATAATAAAACACTTTCCTGCTTTTCACATCTTTCTTTGATTAAAGATTGCCATAAGTGTAGATTTATATGGTAACTTGCTTGCTAAATACCTAGTTACTGTTTTTGAGAAATTCCTTTTCATGTCAGCATGAGAACTGCAGCAGATGTTACTGTTGATCTTTAAACAGCTAGTAGAAAAGAGGAAAGTAATAAGGCCTAATATAGAAATTAAAATATTCCATGCAAAACAGACATCCGTGAACTCTTTCTTTTAGTTTTGAAGTTAAGAACTTGTTACTGCAGTTTTTTTCTTCTGCAAATATGAAGTCTATCATATGTCATTTGAACTGTAGACTAATAGAAGATAATGTAGAAGATACAGCATTCAAGTTGTGTTATCCAGTTTATAACACCCACTTTTTTTTCTGTCTGTTTCAGTCAAAGAAGCTGGAAGAGACTTCACCTATTTTATAGTGGTGCTTGTTGGAATTAGTGTTACAGGTTTGTTGTTGTTTAATTGTCTGCTTTATCAGAAGAGACTTTTCATGAATTCCATCTGGTTGGACTAGTATTCATTTCAGCATAATTTCTGTTTCTATTTCAGGTGGTTTGTTTTATGTGATTTTTAAAGAGCTGTTCTCTTCTTCCAGTCCAAATAAGATCTATGGAGATGCCTTGGAGAAATGCAGATCTCACCCTGAGGTTGGTTTCTGGACTTTAGTCATAAGGATTTTTTTCTCCCTAATTGTTGTCCCTTTCAAGTCAAAAGTTTGTGCTCAAAATCTTGCAGCAAAGATACAGAAGCAAGGCACTTAGCAGACAAAAAAGAGCAAGGATCTGCTTGTGTTTTAGCTGGCCAGAGGAGGGTCAGCTTCAAATTAGAACTTGTACTAGATCAGTTTAATCTAAGCACTGAACCTAAGTGAATTAGTTTGCTAAAAGGCAAGTATGTTGAGTGTACTGTGATGCATACAATAAGGATAGAGATTAAAATGGCATAATCTCAGCACATTGTACGTGTGGAGGATAATGGTAGATTTTCTTGTATTTATATGCCTGTAAACAATTCCACTTGAAGTACAGAAATGATACTGAAGAATTTTGACACACAGCTCTTTCTCATAAACTTGCCTTCTTCTTGACTTATTAGACTCACAAGGGGCATTTTGTTGAAATAAAATATACTCATAGCAGGGACATGAGCTGATCCTAGAATGTCTGTTTGAATGTGATACCTTCTGACAACTCAAACCTCTTTTGTCTTGTAGATAATTGCTGTTTTTGGTGAACCCATTAAAGGTTATGGAGAGGCAACGCGTCGAGGAAGGCGACAGTTTGTCAGGTGTCCTTTCATATTTGCCCTGTACAGATGCTGTTTTTGCACAGCAAAAAGACTCTAGGTTACCTTGTCGCAAGTTAGATCTAAATTACTGAATTGACAGAGTATGTGACATACCTTGTCACTTTTGAATGGATATGAAAGGAGTATTTCAGTGGGACCTCTTGTGTAGTAGCTACCAACATTTTAAAAAATAGTTAAGAGTTTTTAGGTGGAAGAGTTTACTGTACTTGCAAGCACTTAGTGTTAACATGTTGACATTACCCCAGAGTTAGTCTTACAAAACCCAAATAGTAGGCTTCTGTTTAGTGAGAGATTAACACTATTACCTGAACTTCTAACTTTACGTTTACAGGACAAGAAAACAAGCTGGAGAGGGATGTTGAAAGTGAGAGAAGTCTGCCAGAGTTAGGCTTATTTCTTTGTCATAAGTGTAAAGAGGCACAAAGGGCACTATAATGATGTTTGAGCTCTAGACCTTTGGCTGTTACTGGTGGATTTCACCACTGAGTTAGACTAAATTCTCTACTAAATACAGTGTGTATACAAAATAAAATTCCAGTTCTGGGTGCCTCTGAATGCTAAGGGTGCATGCTAAAGGGAGAGCTGCTCTCGAAAAAGCAGGACCACTCTTAATAGGTGAGGATTTTTCTGCTTTTGAAACTACAGCTCCCATCAGGCCAGGAAGAACAGGAGAGATGGTGATTTTCAGGCTTGCACAATCCAAACTGGTCAGTTTAAGGCACTTTAGGTTTCTCTGCACAGGTTATGTCTCCAATTGATATGCAACATTGTCTACCCTCTGCTTTTATTGCTTTCTGTTACTTGAGGCTGCAGGTCTATTGAGTATTTAACAAAACAACTCTCATCTAAACCTTTTGTGAGTGTGTCTGTCTGTTGCTCTCCTGATAAGGTAAAAAAACAGAACTAATTCTTAAGCAAGCAGGTTTCATACAGTTTTGATTACATAAGCCCAAACATAAAATTTGAAGCATGAAATTGAGCATTTTTGGAGATTTTTTTTTTTAAACTTTGAACTGAAAAAAATGTTTTCATCAGACTCTGTGATGTTCAAAGTGGAGCTACTTAACAAAAAGAATACAAACAATAGTTTTAAGCATCTGTCTGTAAAACAAGCTACCTGGAAAACTGGATTTACTGTCAGGGTTTTCCTAGTATTTAATTTCCCATCTTTCTGAAAGCCTGTTTTAAGCTTTTTAAACCAATGACCAGGTAAGATGGTAGAGCTCATGTCTGTGATATGAAGATTATGCTAGATATCATCCAAATTGGGACATAGATTATGTCCCAAAATATGTACAAATTTATTATGCACGTGTATCCCGAACAAGAATATACCTTGGTGAGACTCTTGATTCATATTTGTTTACCTGTAACCTTCCATATCACCTTAACCTGTATTGAAAGTTTAAATTACAGTGTGTGTTTAGGTGTGTCTAATGACAACAAGAGATTGGTAGTGTGCAGGAGTTAGTCATTTCAGTAGGAAGCCTGAACTGGCAAAGAATTGGAGCTGGAGCATTAGTTTCTGGAAGTGACCTGATCTTTCTATTTATGTAATATTTGGCTGTAAATTAAATACCAGGTTTTGGACTGGAGGTCTGATACAAATGCTGAAGATACACAATTCAAGGAAAATAAAATTATTGCCAAAATGAGTAAAGTTTATACTAAATCACATGATATGCCTCAATTAACTTGGTAATTACACTGATCAATAGAGTTATTTTTGCATATTTTGGCTTGGTAACTTAAAATACATAAAGAAACCTGCCAGCCTGGGTGATTTCTTTCCTCAAGGTCACGTTCTGAACCTAAGGATTCTTTAGAATAAATGCAGGAAAATTCTAGAATCATAAACTGTCAGATTTGAGTTCTCTAGGGGAAGATCTGCATATCAAGTTTCTTTCAGTAAGCAGTGAGCACATGTAAGCACCTTATATGTTGACCAATTGTCTAACCTGTGTAACCATTTCTGCTTAACCAACTCTCTGCTGCTCCCAATATGCCTACTGTAAAAGCTTGGGTAGAAAGTGGAGAAAGAGGGAACCCATGGTAGCATGTAGGCTGTACAATAAGCACTGAAACACAATTTCTTACAAAGCAGTTTGGCAGTTCCTCTAGACAAGAAGCTGGAAATTGAAGTCTAACTAGCATATAATATGTAGCCTTGCCTGGTGTGCTGAATTTTTGTTGTACTATTTTTAGTCACATTGAATACGTAAAGGATGGACTGAAACATATGCGTTTGAAGTTCTATATTGAGGGCTCAGAAGCAGCAAAGCGGGGAACAGTCCACGTGGAGGTCAAAGAGGTATGTTCAGTTGCTACACAGAGCTACACAGAGCTGACGAGCTTCATTTCTTGTGAGTCACTGAAGAGCCTGAAGTGTATTTCCTAATTACAGAATCCCGAGAGAGGAAGATTTGAGGTCCGTTACATATTTGTGGATGTTGACACCTTTCCTAGAAGAACCATTATCATTGAAGACAACAGATAGCCAAAGGTGAAAGCTGACCAGAGTTGCTCTCCCATCTCTCCGAATACCAGATGTGTACCCTGCATACAGGCCTGCGTGGTGCTCTGGCAACATTGGGGTTGTGCTGCAGGAAGGATCCTCACAGGGCCTGCATTAGGTCCTCTCTAATAACAGATACAGGACCTAAAGTGAAGGAAATGAAAAACAAAGTCATCATGGCAACTACTTTTGATATAGGAAAATAATGGCATATAAGGAACTCTCTAACGCTAGCTCATATGTCTACACACTGCAAAACGAAGTCTTCCAAGGTTTGGGGAGGTTTGGGGGAAGGTTTTTTGTCTTCTTTTGCTTGGATTTTCCACTACTTTGCAATAAATGAGGTGATACTGAAAGTGTAGATAAACTCGCTGTTTTTATTCTAAATGCCCTTGTACGGAAAAGGTAAAATAAGAACATGTGTGTACAGAAGTAGCAGAGGGCTAACCCAGGAGGATCTAAGAATATGACCCTAGCACATAACTAGAGACAAAAGAATGATCAATATTAGCATCCTCTATATAAATGAACAGCACACACATACTATCTACTCCTTCCAGGGTTTGCCATTCTGCTCCTCTAACTATGGTGATATAGTTGCTTTCTCTGCTCCACAGTTTTGCTCTTAGCTAATCTGTATCTTCCAGGAATCAGATTTGTATAGTTTTACCAAGCTCAAAAGATCAATTTAAGATTAAATTTATTATCTGGTTTTCTTACCAAGTTGAACGTGGCAGACAGCAAACACAACTCTGTGTATTAATCAGATTCATTCAGTGGTACCCATCTGTCAAACAGTACTCTCCAGAAAAACTCAGCTCAGCTTTGTTCTTGATAACCATTTTCTTAAGCACAAATTAATGCATTTATCCAGTAATTATTTCTCGTATGTCATGAGCTTATTATTATTTATATTCATTTTTTTAATCTCTGCATTAAGCACATGCTGACATTCAGTTATCAGCCTGTCTTACCAGTTAATTTAATAGTAATTTGCATGATTTTAAACTGCAGACAGTATTTTCTCTTGCAATACCACAAATGTCATTAATAGACCTTAAGTAATACTTTGTTTGACTTCAGCCATCCTGTGATGTATTTAATGGAGACACTGATAAGCTGTCACATAAATATCTCATTTGTTTTGTAAAATAATTAGACATAATTGTTTTTTAGACTTGGATAGATATGCTTTATATTAAGCACTACAACTTGAGCTTCAGTCAGATGGTTGTGTTGTCAAGAGCATTCAGCAAAGCGGAGTTGTGTTCTTCCCAACTCCGTCAGCAGAGAAGAGGAGCTACATAGAGCAGAGCAACTGCCAAGCATAATCTGAATGATGAACTATTTTGGGGCTTCTGCATTGTATTTAATACAACTGACTTGTACTGTGCATGCCAAAGGGATTTGCAAAGCTTCCCAAATTAGCTGGGGGAAAGGGATTTCACATTCTCTTAATTTCAGCAGAGTGATAGATTTACCTGATTTCTTTTATGCCTTAATGGGTGCATGCCAAAACTAGCAAACCTACAATTCTATTCATAGTCAAAAGCTATGAAGGTCAAAGTTGTACTGTATTTGTGGTTCCCTATTTTAAGTATGGGAGATTACTGTGGTACTTGATATATCACCATGAAGTAACTTTGATAAATTTATATTTTTTGCTAACAGTTTTTGTGAAATCATTAATGCAAATCTGGAAGGGTGTCTTTAAAGAATGAATACAGTTGATTCCAAATGTTCATGTCATTTTTTTTAAAGCAGTCAATAAGACCTTTTGGTTCCACTTACAACTTTCAAATTCTAAGCATTACATATGCCAAAACTTTTGTTTCAAAAGTAACTTTCAAACCAATCATCTGATGCCTCATAACACAGTACAAAAAGGGGTCTTCCTTGTGGCATTAAAAGCCCCTGCACTGATGACTGATAGTAGGTGTATAAATACCTGAGGGGATAATGTAGGGAGGAGGGGGCCAAACTTCTCTGTAGTGGCCAGTGACAGGACAAGGGGTAATGGGTGCAAGTTGAAACACCAGAATCTCCGTGTGAGGAGAAACTTCCTTCCTGTGAGGGTGACAGAGCCCTGGCACAGGCTGCCCAGAGAGGCTGTGGAGTCTCCTTCTCTGGAGATCTTCCAAACGCGCCTGGATGCCACCCTGTGCCACGTGCTTTGGGTGTCCCTGCTGGAGCAGGGGGGTTGGACTAGATGATCCCTAGAGGTCCCTTCCAACCTCAACCATCCTGTGATTCCATGATAAACCACATTTTGTTGACCTCACTTATGTCCAGTTACTATAAGCATTTGTCATACCATGGCAGTTACTGAAAACCTCTGCAAGAGATTTGTTATGAATACCAGCGTCAGGTTAGTTGGAGCATCTTAAAATACTGCAATCTTTAATAAATTTCATGATTTAATATTCAGCTTACTAGTATTAAGCCTGTACTTGGTAAAATATAATCATTCTTCACCCTTTATAAAACAAGCCTATATAGAAGTACTGTTTAGTCTAGAAAATATAATGTTGGTTTTTCTCTTTTTCTGTGACTTTTTCCCATACTGAGCAGCCTGAAAGCTGTTGTAAAATTCCATGTCAGTAGCAGAAGTGACAGGCTACATTTTTTCCCCTATATCTGTGTTCCTGTATCCTGTGTTGCTGTCTTGCCAGTCTGACTGTGGTTGTTTTCAGTGTTTCCCTGCTGGAAAGAGGAGTACTTCCTAAAGCAAGATATATTAAAACAAAACATATTCTTTAATAGTAAATGGTACAGGAAAAACACAGACCTTGAGGTGGGGCGAAAAAAAAATCTGTCACAAGACAGGGCTCAAGATACATTTAGAAAATGATAACCCAGCTGTTAGATTTACTTCAAAAAAAGTAAAAGTATTTGAAAAGCTCTTGTTTTACAGCCTTGTTTGCACTGAGGAAAAACAACTTGAGGGTTAGGAACTATTTCTAGCAAGAGAAGGACATTAACCTCACATAACAATGCTTTTTCAACTGCCCAAGTAAGTTACGTATCATGTTAGGCTTGTGGTAAAACCTTAAGGAATTGGCTATTAAGATAATTCTGCTGTTTGCCCTCAGCTTGAGAAAATGGACTAGGAATTTGATTCTTTATATACATGCAGATTCCGTCATGCTGTTCAAAGAATTCCTAATCCGCCCAGAAATACCGTGTGTTTTAAGGGCTGTGTAAGAGAACTGTGCGGCTGGGATGCACCCTGGGGCAGACGTTGGAGCAGAAGCTTTCTCGGTACCGCAGTTCCGCGGTACAACAGCAACGCAGAATTCCCTCCGTGTCACTTCAGCGCTTGTGTCAGACCCCCCTCTCTTGCTCTGTACCTGGGAATGAATGCAGCAGCAATTACCGGCGTCAGGAAAAGTCTTTGGCAACCAGACTAGGCCCTGGTGAGAAATGCAGACATGGCATAACCGGTTGCCTAAGTAATAAGACAGAGACACAAGTTCAATTTAAAGGACACTGATGGAGATACAGTGCAACTTGCCTTCAAGATTTTTTTCCATGATGCTATGAGTGTCTAAAAGCAAAGCAAGAACCTCAGTGATGTACTGCATTAAAATGAACTGGAGAATTCAGAGAAAAAGACAGAGATGACTTCCAAGCTATTTTTGGTCAGAAGTAGCCACAATATGACAGGGTTATAAGTAAACTTTTTCTTACCCTTACTCACATGTAGTTTACACTATCATAATTTTTGTGCTCATCTAACAGGGTGCTATAGGGAATCAGGCATCTGAGCACATTGCTCTAAGCAGGAGGACATGCAGCGCCTGTTCCGCTCTCCATACACTTTGTAACAAGCAACACACCTCAGGCTGCAGAGAATCTGCAGGGGAGGAATGCACTGTATACACTGCATCATCATACCACCTCCGGCGTTGCACCTAGCAGAGCACAAGGGAGAGAACAATATTTTGCTTCTAAGAAGCAGGACAAAATTAAAAAGTAATTATAAATTGCTATTACCATAAGGAAGTGTTACTCACTCTTTTCTAATTAAAGCTTAACCAACTGTAATTTTGCTGGAGCTTGAAGAACAGAACAATCCTATCAGTCCCCTGCGGAAAGGGGTACACAGCCTTCTCAGAGTACCTTCTTGCAGTATTCTTTGCTGAAGCTAAAGCTGCATTATGCACCCCATCGTGGATAGGACTAAAAGTTATTCCAGGACTAGTGGAGCTGCAAGTTTTGTGGTCCAGCAAGGTCCTTTCCCCTTGACCTACCCCGTCAACCTTCCAGAAACCCCACAGATTAAAAAAATAAAAAAAAAAAAAAAAAGTTAAATCAAAAAGCAATTTGTCTTTACATAGGTAAAAGGTATGCTAGCATTTTTAATTTGGGCAAATGATAGACATAAGGCTCAAATACTTTCAGATCTCAGTGGAAAAAAGCTTTTGGGAATCATTCTTCAGTAAAATCTCTTCAGTAAAAAACAGGAACTCCCTAGCTTAATTTATTGTCCTCCTCCTAGCAAAATGCCTGTCACCAGCAAGATAATTTAAGCTCCATGAGATTTCAAGGGTACTAAGAATGTGTATGTATGTTTAGCTCCAAAAAAAAAAAAAGCTACATTCTTGCTAACATAGAAGAACTAGTTCTTTCGTTCCAGATTCTTTCAAGAATGAAGCCACTAATAAAAACCTCACAGGCAAAGCCTTCATCTCTTCATTTATTGATGTTAATGACGATGCATTGCTTTTGGCAAGACTGCTAATACTCAGTGCTTCACTCTTTAGTGGAAGTGCAGCCCTTTGGTGGAAGCAAGTAGGGCAGTGATAATCAAGAAACCAAAGGCTTCTGGCATCCACGGATCTGTGGCCGCAATACCCTATTTCTATGTGCTCAGCTCCCAGAGTGGCTCCCAGCAGCCACCCTTGGGGGTGCGGGGGGTAAATGCACACAGTGGGAAGGGGCGCAGTGCCCAAAGGCTGCTCGGGCAGAAGTGTAGAGCATGAAATCCTCTCCACGTCTGCGAAGCTTAGGGCCACCAAAGTGGTGAGGCAACAAATTCTAGCAAGACTCTAGCAAGACCTTGTCCGGTCAGCGCAAAGCACTTCCAGTCAGGCAACAGCAGTGTTAAGAAAGAGATTCATTTTTCATTTTAAGTTTAGTCCCGTCCTAGTGGTTATTCACCCAGGAGGCTTATGAGATCAGTGCCATCCAGATGCTCTGACCATATGCGAAGGCAAACTATAGGCAGGGACTGTGAAAATGCAAAATTTGCAACTTCCACTGGACTTTTAAGTGAGAAGCAGAGGTGTCTTGTGCATGTCAACAGAGTTAGCACTGCAGTTTGCATTTCACACTGCATTTCCAATTATGTCCTGATTCAGGGAGTTGGGTCTTTATTGGATCTAGCTTGAGCGACCAATGTGAGGTTTTACAATGAACTCAGAACAGAGAAAGCTTCTTTATTCTCTTGGTCTCTATCGACCAAGCTTGGATTCATATTTAAAAGCCATATTCTCAAGCCTTGTTTAAAGCAGACAAATATATATGGGAATGTTTATCAATGTTTGGTGAAGACAGTTAGTCAGCAAGTCCCATTGATCTAATGTGCAACAGCACTTTGCTTGCTGGTAGCTTTGCACTGAAGAACAAATAAGTAAGTAAGTAAGTAAGTTCACTATTTTTTAACATAACATTTTAGAACTCCCTGTTGTAATTTTGAAGAATGTTTCCTTAGATTGTTCCTTAAAAAGTTCTCTCTGCTTCACTGGATCATCGCGCCAGAAGTAGCTGTCACAGAGCTCCTTCTGATGGCAAAGAGTTGAGTGCGATCAGGTCGTTCACAGAATGATGTTCATAAATAGAGAAAACAAAGTAACTGGAAGGTTCAGGTTTACATTTCACCCCAGACGTGATGGAGTCAACCTATGCAAGTAATAAATATTTCACTGTTTCCATTTCAAACAGTTTTCCTCTTTTTCTCCAAGAAAGAAAATTATAGCTTATGCCAGTTACTTCCTCATGCAGAACTGTCATGTTATTATTACTAAAGCTATGGAACAACAACAAAAAAAAATCACTGCCAGAAAGTCAGAGCCCAAACAATGACATTTTTATGGAAATTAAACACATTTTCCCAAGTTAGCTTTGATTGCTGCAGAACTAAATATACACATTTATATATTCAAAACCATTTTCTCCGTTAGGAAATGAGAACATGTCACTTCTTAGCACTGAAATGCTGTTCTTCCAGAAACACGGTGTGATAGAGCGTACGCAGTTCATTTGAAGTAGGTGTGCAACTTCTTTTAGTTTTAAATCAACTTTCATGCCTGTGCCCTAATTCTTGTGGATGCCAGAACTTGTGTTTAGGCAGCTTGTGTCTAGTGTAGGCAACCAGCGTCCCTAGAGCTGTTTTGTGGAAATACTAAAGTTACTCTGATGTCTAGATGGTCGCTATTTGAGTGTAGGTCCTATGTATACATAGTTACTGTATTGTGACTAAAGGAAAGCTGCCTTTAGGGAATTCATTTTATTAAAACTTTAAAATCTTAGAAACTATCCGACTATTGGTTTATTATGCTTCAGTAAACAGAAGGGAATGTAAACAATTTACAATTTTAGATTGGGATAGAAAAATGTTGTTGTGCACGACTAATTTGATTGAGTTTTAAGTGACCTGGGTACATAAATAACTCAAGCATAGACCTCAAGTTGCAACAACTCATTTAGGCAACAAATCCATGATCTGGAAGTGCTTACAAATGAATATACAATCGATACAAGAAAGTTCAACAGCCTCACCTTACAGCATCAGAGAAGGCCTAAAACTCCTCTCTCCCTAGAGATGGTCATTTGCTCAATGCACAGAATAATAAAACTCTACTGCACATTCCCACTATGCAGCTGGGAATCTGTAATATTATCATATGATAAATCAAGGTTTATGAAACATCAGTTTTAAATAAGGCTGTAAATAACTGAACAGTAGAAGTGTTAGTTGAATTTTCTTAGCAAGCTCTTCTTTTTATTATTATTTTGTATGTCCTATGTAGAAAGTTCTATATGAATGGTAAAAGACTGTGAATACCTTTCCATGCATAAGCATGGTATACTAACAATTTCTTAAGAGTGGTGCATGGTTTAAAGTTGAATATAGCATGAACGCTTTGCAAGAAAAAAAAAAAAAAAAAAAAAAAACTTATTTGGAAGTCTTGTGGTTGTTCTAGGAGGAGTACATTTGATTTCCTTCTTCTCACACAGGTCAGCAAGGAACTGTAAGACTTCTAAAAGTGTAAGGAAAAAAAAAATGCCATGATGTGTTTCAGTAAAGTTCTGTTTGGAAAACCTCTGTTTGCTGGGAGGCATATAAAGGTTTATATTCTCTGTGTGTGTTCAGTATCGAACTACATTTCAAATTAAATATCCACATAAAAAAAAAGGAGCGATTACAGAAATAATATACTAAGTAAGCATATAATTTTCTGCATAAAGGAGATGACACAGTTCTTCATCTTGGCTTAAGACATACTTGAGAGTCTCCACTAACTTACTTTCTAGCTGCCCACAAAAATATCTAGCTGAAATCTAACAGCACTTAAAACAAAACTTAAAATGTAGGAGGCTGATCACAGAATCATAGAATTATTAAGGTTGGAAGGGACTTTTAGAGATCAACTAGTCCAACCCTCCTGCACACGCAGGGTCACCAAGAACACTTGGCACAGGATGGTGTCCAAGCGGGTTTGGAAGATCTCCTTAGAAGGGGACTCCATCACCTCTCTGGGCAGCCTGTTCCAGTGTCACCCTCTGTCACCCTTAGTGTTAAGAAATTTTTCCTTAAGTCTCTGTGGATCTTTTGGTGCTTCAGTTTGTGGCCGTTTCCTCTAGTTCTGTCAATGGCCACCGCTGAAAAGAGGCCAACCCCTTCGTGCTCACTGCCTCCCTTGCGGTGTTTATTATAGTCACTGATTAGATCCCCCTCGGCCTTCTCCTCTCCAGGCTGACCCGGGCCAGCAGCGATGCCATAACTCGCTGCGCGGAGGCCTCGCTGCAGAGAGCGCCGCCGCGGCGCGGGTGCTCGCGCGCTGCAGCACGGCGCTCGCCTGCGGCAGCTGCGGTGCAGGCAGATACCTGCAGTGACAGGGTGTCCACGGAGACCATTTCTGATGACCGTCTAATTCCAGATCACGTATACGTGTCTGCTTACACAGACACATATAAAACTTCCTGTCACCGTGCTGGGAAACCTTTACAGCATAATCGTGTTTATCCAACCCCCATTTAATTACAATTCCTCTTTATCTGAATCATAATTAAGTTCTCTAGCATGATTTGCCTTTTTTTCTTGCTCCCTACAATTAACTCCGTTAACCTTTATTTATCCAAGCATGTTTTCTTTGCAATTTTTTATATGAACAGGATTGTTTTGCAATTTCAATGCTAATTGGTTTTTCCACTAAAAGAAATAACAATTTCAGCCATAACAATGTCTTATTGCAGCTTTTATGCACACACTAAATATATGGCTGTATTCTCTTAAGATCTGTGGTGCTTTATTAGTATCACAACATCAGCAGAGAGGCTAGAAGTGAACTGGTATTTTGTAAGCTGTCTGGGGTCATCCATTATCCCACATTTAATAGCACCAAACCAAATCCTAGTGGAGCAGTGCAGACTTACAGGATGACACTAACTGCTTTTCACCATCACATTTACTAAGCTCTGTGCACCTCCACCTCTTTATGACTACAAAATCTCTGAACTGTCTGAGACTGATTAGGGTAAAGGAGGCAGAGAAAAATAGATTAGAAAATAAGCCACAACTATTTTTTATTTGAAAACAGCCAGGAAAGGTGTCCTACTTCACTTATTTTTTGCTATTCTTCCCACATTTTTTCTATTCTTCCCACATCTTTTCCCTGATTTTCTCCTTTCGCACCGTTTCAGAAGTACTGCTAGGTTTCTCATATTTTCCTCCTTTTCTTCAGAATGTTACGTCTAACTTCCATGTCTCATCTTTACCTATATTTAATTTAGTAGAATGAAAGCTGAGGAAGAAATATTGCATCTTCAGAATCCAAGGTTTTTGGAGCTGGCAGCTTTTCTCCTGTAGCTTTCTCCAACTCTTCCATCATGCTGACTCACTGGAAAGGTGGTGTGAAGTCAATTTCTGCAGCCTCTCTTTCAGGGCAATTTGGATGATAAGTAACCTCATAGCCACCAGTCAAATACTTCACCATAATTTAAGATAAAATACAGTGAAATAATTTCAGAGAAATCATTTTAATTTGACTGAATGTCCGATTTTTACATAAAAGCACAGCAGCATAACATGTAACACTGCCTATTAAGATTTGGAGGTATGATTAGATCAATTTACAATAAGATATACAATGTTTTATATCCAAAGTGAAAGCCAGGGAATTCAGCTCTGGCCCATCAAATACTGAACAATAAATCCTCCCCAAACAATGTTATCACGTGGTCCAAACAGGCCTTTGTGTCCCTAATGCAACTGAGCATTTGGCATCCAGATATATAAATATCCATACATAAGTATATATATATGTTCTTGATCTCATATTTGAAACCTCATGATGTAATATCTAAACTACCGAGCTTCTGAGGCCATTACAAAATAGACACCTAGCATCACCAATCCCGTCATCTCTAGTTCTGTCCCCGAGATCATTGCGATCTGCTTAAGCCGTGCAGAATTCGCACGTGGTGAACTCTGGATGATGGGTCAGAGCAGTCCCTGCTGAAGTGATTTTTTGAAGTATTCTCCAACACCTCGATCTAGAGCTCCAATCTAAACATCTCAAAAAGATCCAGGGATCTCCCAGTGTCAAACACTTTAAAGGGAGTTTAAAAGAAGAATTCCGATGAGCATTACAAGAGTGTAGCTTTTGTTAAGGTTAAAGCCAGCCAACCTTAATCTTGTCTCCTGGATAGAGTGAATCATGATGGCAGTTTCTCCTGGATAATCCCTCATGCCATCCTGCGTTGCAATGATAAAGGCCAGAAAAATACTGCATCATTTGCTGGAGGCTGCCAGCCTTTGGGATGGAATACCAACACGCAAGCATTTGGATCTGGGTTTTGTGCTCTTGCAAAAAAACTATTTTTTCATGCAGAAAGTATTAATTATAAACAAACTGCAGATGTCACAGTCAGTCCAGGTTACCCACAGGATAGCTATCATGTTCTACTACTGAGATGAGAGACATGATACAATTACTTCTTTTCACAAAGAACTGCTGTTGCGTTGCCTAAGTGGAATGTTGCTACATGTCATCTTCAAAATGCTTATGGCACAATGGTGACCTATACACACACAAACCCCAAAAATCCCTAATGCTCTAACAATAGACACCTCATAATGTCATGAAAATGAACATGTATTCCACAGTGAAGTCCATGTTTTTACATTTAGTGCATTCTATGAACACGGTTGGGCCAAGCAACAATCCTTCCCTGGGAGAGCACTAGTTTTGCTACATACATCATCTGATGACAGGATTTCATTGCTGTACTTTGTGTGAGTGCTCAGGAGGAACCACCACATACAGATCCATGTTGAGGTCACTGCAATTAGCTATAAATGACTTTGCTTTTGCAGCTGCTGGTATCATACTGCCAACCGTGCCAGGGCCCATCTTTAAAAGGGCAGACATTAGATAGCTTTCTAAAAATCTCATTTTATGCAAACAAGATTCTTTGATCTTGGAGCTCTGCTGAAGTTTCCTGGCTTGGTCACATAAAAGGCTATGCTTACGTTCTCATCTGGTCTAAAACCTATAAAATTGAGAAATTCCCTTCTATTATGCTGAAAAGGTAAGGTATAGGTTAGGTATATTGCAAACAATCACAAATCTCTTTTGTTCTCTTTTTTTCTTTTCTCTTTCAACAGTGTTGAATTTGTGACTAGAGAAAGGGGTGGGAAAAGTTGGAGTAGCCTATGCTGGAAATTCTCATTTTTTCCCTGTTAAAAAGAGAACAATTTTTGGAACTTACGTAATGGCCAGCTGGTGACTGTGAGTGACCTTGCTTGCCAGTCACGACTACACTGGGAAGCCCCTTGGCAGTCCCCCTGGGAAGCAGCTCAGGAGCTCGATTGAGCTATGGAGAGCGAGACAGGAAACCGAGGTGAGCTCCCCGCTTCGGAATCCCCAGTTGCCAGCTTCCCTGGCCATGAAGCAACTGAGAGCTGTTGTTCCTATCTGCAAAGTGCAACAGAAGTCGAACAGCCCTGGGATCAGCTTGTAAGCTTATAGCTTGTCCCCACACCAGGCTTTGTAGGTCTGTAGTTTGGGGACAAAGGGACTAAGAACCAAAAAAAGAAAAAAAAATATTTTTAAATCAACAGCTGAAAAGCAGAGGTTGTCCCATGTACTATTAGCTAAACAGGGAGCAAAGGAGCTACATAAAAGATCTTTACTGTCTTTTCTGTAAGGTGGAAATAACCTAGTAAGATGAGAAAATTACTATCAAATGTGTAGGGCGCTCTGCTTCCCAGGCTCCTAAATAAACCGCTCATGTCTCACTGTGCGGGAAGAGTAAGCATTCAGATGAATAAAAATTCCTACATTCATTATCCTGAGAAGTACCAGCATCTTCAAGTGAGACAGTTTCCCCTGACTGTAACTGCCAGCAGGAACTTAGCAAACAGGAAGTTTTGCAATCTATAATAAAAGTTGATAGTTTCATTTTGAACACAATATCCGGTGTGCTATGTTACAAGAAAGATTAAAATTCTGCAAGAACACATAGGCAGTTAAAAGTTAAAAAAGTTTGCAATTGAACATCTGAAAGAATTTATAGATAAGCAGTTACTGAAAATAAATATATGCAAGTTTTTATACACTGATTCACATGCACATGTAAACATGCCTACAGATTAAGGTGACATACATAAACTTAGTGCTTAACTTAACACACCAGCAACCTTCTAGCTGACGGAAGCCTAACCCTAGGCTTGTCACTCTGATCTCTCCCATTGAGAGATTTGTGTAAGCAAGTAATATGAACTTAACGACTTAATCATTTCTTTGCCTCTCTTATAAACAAAGAGTAAAGCTGCTAGACAAGAACTAATCTCTAATCCTAGAGTTGTTCATGTCTCCCCTGTGAATGCAAGTTAGGATCTGGAGGCCAGGGACAGGCTCCATTTCAGGTCTCTGGCTACCAGCCATGCTCCACTGCAGCTGTGTGACTCGGTGGGAAATTCCATGGGATTTCAAAGACAAGATATGGCATAAATATTTTGGGAGCTACAGGAGAAACATACTTTCCAATTGAAATATTTTATTTGGTAGAAGTAAGGGCTTGTCAATAACAATACAGGTATTTTCTGCATCATATAAAAGTGTTGTTAAATGGAGAGGTGGGATTGAGGAAATACTGATTCTATACTAAATCCTGTCATTCATCAATCCTGTGGGTCTGAAATGAGTATTTTCACCACTCTCCTTGCTACAATAATCACCTGCCTCAAATGAATGTTGTAAAACTCAGTTAATGACTTCAAGTTTCACAGAGCTTGAAACCAGAGGTAGAAGTCCGCAAAACAAAATAATGAGTTTATGAACCCCTTCTGAGAAACCCAGAGGGAGTAGGATTCAGAAACACTTGAGCACCTTTTTTAAGCACCTTAAGTTAGGTATGCAGGAGCATTTGTTCCAGGAGGAAAGTCTCACCTTTTTTGGCTATTAAGTGATAAGTAATGAAATAATTGCGTATTATGTCATGAGATAGGAAAAAAAAAAAAGAATAAAATCACAGTATCTACCTACATTTTGTTAGGCTCAGTGTAGCTTGTTCTCTCAAGTAAAGAGGAGGCATCGCATCATTGCATTGCATATGCTCATGATTGGGAGCACACACCTCACTCCAGGAAGTGATTGCCTCATGAAAAACAGCAATTAAAAGTCATTAAACTGTGACCCACTGTTAATTATTCTAGAGATAATGCTGTAATTCCCAAAAGCATGATCTGAGAGATCATCTGAAGCCTAGCATTGAACTGAGACATGGAAGCCTAACAGAGTACTGCAGGGTTTTCTTTTTGCCCCGTGATAGCCTAACAGGTCAGGACGTTTCCCTTCACTGGCCCAGGGCCGGCAGAGGAGGTGCAGGAGATGCTGGAGTCCATCTCCACTGCTGCCTCTCCATGCAGTCCGGACTAGCCGTGCACCCAAATTAAGCAGGACCTCACAGGCACTGCTCGGGCAACAGCCCCCCGAGGCAGGTGGGTTACAGCAGACAAGTATTTGCCAGCGTGAACAAGTCTGTGAGAACAGCACAGCAATAACCTGCCCATCACAAGCAAAGAGCACAGCAGTAGTTGGTCAGTATCTGCTCACTGGAAATAGCAAGGCTAGCCACATCTTACTTCTCTCCCACTTAATGCTTGCTTAAAAGTTTGTGGAAATAACTGGGAAGAGTTATGATATCAATGAAGTTTGCCTGCAAGTGCATGGAAGTCTTATGTGACTTAATCTCTGGCACATGTTAATTACTAATCAAGCTCCTATTTCATAGTACAATCTCACCAGTCATAGAGATGGCCCCAAAGTGGTGGGCATACCTGAGACTGATTCTTCTTGAATGAAAAAAATAACATGCTACAGAAAGGGTTGACCTTTCCTAACACAAAACTGGTAACTTTAGTAGGAGAAGATAAATAACATTACCCTAAGGCCATTCATCTTGCTTTGTGCCTCACTTCAGCATGCCCCTCTACAGTCTTCTCAAATACTCAGAGACAGCACACATGGGTTCTTCTTTATCCCCAGAGAACACATACGGGCAGGCTCTTGCCATAACTTGTCATGTAGCACCACCTTCCCAGAAACTGCAGAATAACAGCTTGGCAGCTGCAGATTGTTTGGCTTGAAGCCTTTGTACAAAGGCAAAGAAAAGGCAAAGTACAAAGAAGGATGCTTATGTCCTGGTCTGCTTTAATTAATAAAATTTAATAATAAAATAGTTTTCCATTCTCAGCAGTTTTTAGGCCTCTCTATAACATATGGAAACCACCTCCCAAACTACTCCCTTTGGTGCTTAGCTGTGCCGACCAAGGAAAGCTCTGTATACAACTGCAGATCCATGTTGTCCTGGATTCAGAGCCCGTGGCTTATGTTTCTAAGTTTGGAACTTCTAATGCAAACTGCAGCTGAAGTGTATGTGGAATATGGCATATCTGAATATGAAAAAGCAGATTGCAAATGCCTGATGTTCAACATTCTGTCTATGAAACTTCAACCTACTTTCTATATGTCGTCATAAACTGGAGTTACAGAAAGAGATTCAGTGATTCCTTGGAAAACAAACAGGATCAATAACCGCAGTTCACTGGCAGTGCTACGGTCCACAGTATAAATACCATCCTCCATAGCCTATGGAAACTATACTAGAACAGCAAAGGTGATAGTTGTAGGGATAAGCAATCTGCAGTAGAGTCAAAGGCGAGCCTATCTTTCAAACAAAGTTCAAGTGAAGCCTCTAGATGTATTTATTTTTTTAACTTCACTGTAGCTTTTCCCCCTGTGTCCCCAAGCATGCCCTCAATGCATGGGGCATGTCCAGGATCAGCTAATCAAGAATAAGCCTAATCACCAAATTACCTCAGAGTCACCCTTTGCAAAACCTCCTTCTGGACTGAGCTCCTTATCTTCTGACCCAAAAGCTGCATGTGGCCCTCTATGACCCATCCTGTTTCACCCGTCTCACATGTTGATACTTCAGAAAGCCACGAGGTCTGTGTATTTTCAGCTGGCTCGCTGCTTCACTTCAGCACAATATCAGAGGTGGCCCCTCTCCAGTTGTGTAAACTATTCTCTACCTAGAAAAAGCTTCTAATACTGGGGAAGTGCCTTTGACATTCTGCTGCTACTACCATAACTCATGTGCAAGTTGACCATGAATACAAAGTAACCCTGATGTCTGCTTTGGGGAAGTAAAGATTGATATTGAACACAAAGCAACCATCATGTTTTCTTGGCCAAGGCTCCACCCTCCCCTGAGAAACCTTCCTTTCCCCACGAGGCCCCAACCACAACTCAAAGTGGCTTCAGTTATGGCAGGGAGCTAGGGAACACGTTGACTTCTGCCTGCTCTGAGCAGCAGAGGGGAGCTGTAGGCAGAGGCCTTTAAAATACTCCCCTCGCCCCAGAGGTGAATCCATGGACCCTGCTGGAGGCACTCTCGAAAAAAAGGCACATGAACAAGTCTTTTGAAGCAGGTATTACTTTAATTTTGTTACGCTTCTGTGTGGACATCCTCATTCAGAATTAAAGGGGCCTTCATTTGATTTACTTCACTTAATTTCCAGGAGAAACAAAGCAGATCAAATTAAGAACCCCCACAATTCTGACTAACAGTGTCCACACAGGGCAATGTAATGCAATTTAATTCACATCTTCTCAGTTCACATCCTGGACTACCTTTCCAGCGTGACCCTGGGAATGAAAGCACGAAATGCATTACTGTTTGAAGAATGTCCTGGTAGCCTGCAATGCTAAACAGATACATCCTACTTTCTTGTTTCAGTTAACAGAGCGCATAAATATTTTCATAGACACTGCTATTCGACAGACAACAGCATAAACAGCTCTGTGTGAGCACCTAGCATGTGTTTCTGGTGCTTCTATTAAAATTTGAATTTGAATTCAACTTCAATTGCACCTGAAGTTTGCATAGAAAATGTGTAATATCAGACAGCACTTTGAACTGTCTCCAGCATTTACACTTGCATAAATTATAGTGGACATGTCCATATGAAAAACAGTAAGCAGATTAACTCCTCCTTAAAAGGAAAACTGTTTTTAGATATTGGTGCTTCCCTCATCTCTCTATGCATTTCTGGATCTGCACAGCCCTGTATCTCTAAATGCCTCCTCAGTATCAGCCACCACTTGCAATAGGCAGCTCAATCTTCAAAGCCATGAGGAAAGCTCAAGCCACATGGCAGAACGTGGATGCCTCTGGTCAATAAAACAGCTCCAAAGCTGCTGCTGTCCCCGGGCCACCACACTTCTCCCACTTTCTTCACCATCCCCAGGGTTTTCCTCCCCATTGAATGAGTGAGTAAAAGCAGAGTGGTCTCTGAGATATCCACCTCTAATGCACTAGTCTGAGGAAGAATTTTGCTTGCCAAGAGGTTTCTCACCTTTCTCCCTGCACATGGTATTTGTGCCAAAACTCTGCCCTTGAGGTTTTTCTCTTCCCCCTTCAGTTGCCACACGTCAGGATTGATGGTACCGAGACATTTGAATGGGACAAAGAGCAGCAGAGAGAGCAGAAGGCACTCAGGAGTAATGAAGTTTACACTGATAGCACCAACTATTAAAGCTAGAAAAAATATTATTTACTGTAATTTAGCCAACAGGAATTAGACTTTGCAGGACAAGAAACTCCCTTTAGCTGATCCACCCCCAACACTCCCTGTTGCACCATAGAGAGAGGCTCTGCCAGCAGCTTGCACAGGCTCTGCTTGAGGCAGGGAGCTCAAACTTGCCCAGGGTCAGTGGAAATGTTGCCTTAGGTCCCTGTGAAAGTCCACTTTGGCCAAGGTAGAAAGCAAATAATGACAATAACCCTCCTGTGCTTTGTATAGCTGATGCTAAGGGGCTGGGCTGTTAAAGTAAATCCCCCAGAGCCTCACAAGCAACCTTTCTCTGGGCCTCCCATCATTCTCCTCTAGATATGCACCAAATGACAGGGAAATAGTTTCTTGGGATCCTTTTCATAATGGTTTTTAAAGGTAATATCTAAATCCTCAATGCAAACTTTTTCCTATGCAGATAGGCAGTCACATCCTCCATGCCCCAGAAGGTGAGGCCAGCAGCACCAGGAGCCGCTGCATCCACGCTGGGGATACCTGGGGCTGCCCTGCTGCAAAGCCCCGTCCCCAGAGCCAGCATTGCTGCTGCAGGGCCAAGCGCAGCTGCTTCCAACATCGGCACCAAAAGATGACATGGATTAAAGCAGAGCTGTGAGACTGTGCTATGGTGAAAAGCATCGATAACCACACACACACAAAAAAAACTTTATTCCACAATGCATTTGTTCTTCTCATTCCTATATGCACCAAGAGCACCAGCTATCCTTCCTCAGTGTTTCAGGTACATAGAGAAGTCTTCCCTGGCAGGGGACAGCAGTTCTGTGTTAAATTATGGCATGCTGCCTCCCAAGTGACTCATTAAGCTGCCATAAATTAGTTAGAGCCAATAATGTGCGTGAAAGGTTCTAAAGGCAAAGGTGATGAGCAGCGGCAGGAGCAGAGGTCCCCAGCAGCGGAAGGGGATATTCTCCCCCATGTGTTAAGCAACAGCCCTTATCTCAGGTTCGTGAGCTGCCTCCAGGCACTGCCAGCAATTTAAAATGTGGGGATTTGACCAAGTTGCCTTAGGTCACCAAAGTGCATGACCAGTTCAGTTTGCACAATTTGCACTCCTGCAGGTGCATCTGGCAAGCAGGCTGCCTGCAGAGAGCGGTGAGAAACAACCCGGGTCATCCCAGTTCCCCTCCATATAGTTGTGTCAGGAGAGGATTTAGGTCCACAGCCTAACAACTGAAACTCCTTAGTTTTAAACCCAGCTCAGACTCATTAAATCCACTCCGAAGCCTTTAGCAAGTCTGTTTTTCCACTTCAGAGTTCCCAAAGTGGTAACTAGCTTACCCGGTGTTTACACAGAGCTTTGTGGTGGAAAGTCCTGCCAAAATGTGTTCTGCAGATTTAACACGGTTAGAGCTATAGATTTAAGAAAAAAAAAAAAAGTGCAGCAGGACTTATTTATGGCTCCTCGCTCAGCAAAATACTTAAGAGTTCATTTAAAATTAAGAATTTGATCATGAAGTCTGCCATTTCCAAGCCAAAATTTAGCAATTTCTTAGACAAAATGAGTAGTTATTCATGTTAGTCTGCATACTAGATAACAGCACTTTTTTAAAGTGTAAGCAAAATTCATTTTTGCCAGTCAGCTGTGAATCCTACTGGAAATACATCTAAGTTGTTTTGCATCCATCTATATTTAACTTACAATGAAGTAAGAGGCAGCCTGTGATCCTGTTAACCAGAAATCCAAATAATTTGCAAAAGTACATTGGAAGCTGTGAAAAGTTAGGACGATGCCTCTTCTAAATCCCTGAAGAATATTTGAAAATAAAAGTGTCTAATGATTTAGAACAGGAATAAATGTAGAGGATTTAGAGGAATAAATGTGCTGAATATATAGAAAGCAAGAATCAGAAAACTGTATCCTTTGGAGAAGAATTAGGGGTGGAAGCTGCAAGATCTGCAAATAGAGATACTTGAAAGAAGTTACTTAAGAGGAAGAAAAGGTCTCATTCCCTACATACTCAATATCTGCTTTTTTAATTTGTACTCCTGACACCAATCTATAATTGAATGATAAACAAAAAAATGCAGGAAATTGCTTTACTGAAAACTGGTCCAAGCATAATCAGAATTTTCACTCATGAGCAGTAGCATATAGATGGGGATCTTACTGATTTCTTAACCAAACAATGTTGAAAACGATTTTTTTTCAGTGTAAATTCAAAGCATTGTACCATGCACTCTGAAGATCTGTTTCCCCTTTCTCTATCTTCTGCTGTCATTTGCCCTAAGCAATATTGTTATGGCTATATTCAGGAGCTGATGTGTTCACATATACATTCCTTAGGGATTTCAGTGATACAACTGCCTGATTCTGTGCTGCTATTCTACTCAATTTCTGTGGTTCATGGCAACTTACTTTCAGGTTTCTGTAAATAGTATTTATAATAAATATTTTAATTCGTAATAATTATATTATTATTTTTATGGTCATCTCTAGCATTCCAAAGTTGAATGAAAAGATAGAAAATTTAACACTCGTAAGCTTATCTCTTACTTACTCTGAAGCACCAGTAATTCAGGAACTATTTGAAAGGATAATTGTTTCAGGTTGATTAACATCTTCCAGTTTTTAATTATGAAAGTAACAAAGAAAGCCGAAGAAACAGGAATTACTGTTATCATGCGTTAGCCATAGAACGTAGGTATCTCTGAGGCTGCCAAAAAAAAATTAAGTGGCAATTTTTATAGTAGTGGAGATACACTACTTTCATATAGAAGAACAGAAAATGTCTAAGCTCATTTCTTCCCTAGAACTGGAAAATTCCATTCCCTTTGATGATTTCTTTACAATCCAAGACATGCAGAAGAATGTTTGAAGTTCACTGGCAGCAGGAGGGTTCATATCAACTGACTCTGCACTGCGATGCCTGCTGCTCAAACTGCTGATGCTCCATTTCCTCTAGATTCACCCCCACGTAAAGCATTGGCTCTGAATTATGCCATTTTGCTTGGAGACTTTGAAACTCTAGGGTTTCGCACTGCCTGGCAGTACTGCAATGATCGGCATTTTATCCCAACTGAAAAATGTGTAATGTAAGGTAGCTAGAAATATATTTTCTCTCTCTCTCTCTCTCTTTTTTTTTTTTTCCCTCTCTTCAGAACCAGCAATATTTTGTCTCTGTTCATAAGCTAACTCTTTGTAGTCTAGCTGGCCTTTAAGAAAATCAGGAATAAGATCTCATAGTGCTTTTGTCTACATCATGGCTATTCATATAAGTTTATATATATAGATTAATCGTGTAAAAATGGGAAAACAGCTTCCAGACAAAGCTGACATTTAGCAACTTTTCCCAAGGACCATCAGGCGTGGTTAAATCTTGGTACTTTTCATGCTGTATGTCAACAAGCTGTACTACCCATACCTAAACTGTGGGGACTGAGAATTGGTCAGATGGCCTTCAGCTTGTCTGAGAGCTGAAACTTTCTCAAGTTACCATGTCCTTGAAACTATCTGGAAAGATACGGACTGCAGCAGGTAAACAACCTAAAGGAAGTGAAGACATGGAAGTTGTCAACGAAAAGGAACTGAGTGGAACAGCGAATCAGGAATCACCATGCAGCCATGATGAGGATGAAGAGTATATAAGACGGACTCAGGGGGGAGGGAATTGCTCATGCATGTGCACACACGAGCATGGGGCCTGAAGTGCTGTGCCTACTTGATCAATAAAAGCTTACGTATAGCATGCATCCTGGGCCGTCCCGACTTGGTCGCGGAGCAAGCGACACTAAACCATGTGTCCCTTCACTTGTCATTAACTCTGGGTAATGCCAATTAACTGGAGCTAAGATTTCACCTATGAACAGGAATCAGATTCAGCACAAATCTCAGGTTATAAAACAGATTAACATAGGGATGAAAATGCAAAAGCAGGCAATGGAATGAGCTACTTCATTGGATACAACTAACATTTTTTGAGACATGGAATAGAGTCTTTGGGAACATTACTCTGTTTTAATTCTTTCCAGGACTTTGGGTAATACCTTAAGAGTCAGGAAGGCAATGGTAAAATTCTTTGTTGGTCTGCTTGTAACTGGATGGATCCTTTCAGTGTTCTATATTTAACTGCAGACTTGCCAGGAATTCATCTTGGGAAGCCACCATGCAGGCATTAATCCTGAAGAAAGAATTTAAAGTGGCAACATTAGCATAGTGATTAAAATAGATGCTGATTAAAATGGGTTGCATCTCACAATCATCATCAAGAATGAGCATATATTAAACGCTGAGGCATTCTTCTTGGGCTCATAGGGAGGTTCAGGCACAGAGGGACCTCAGTTCTACCAAAATACCAATTCACATACAACCCTAAGGGACATATGCCTTGGTCAGCGGTTTGCACAAAACAAGCACATGACATAATACATATGATACATGCATATCAAAAGATAACATTCTAGGAATGAATAAACTTTCGTAACACAGAAACCTTACCTGCCTTTATGTAGATCATTAACTGCCATAGCAAAGACTCCAAGCATTATTGTTAAATAAATACTTTCAAAGGCAAAAGAGAGGTCTGCCGAGACACCTGAAGGGAACCGTACAACTCTTGCCCTCTTCAGTAGCTTCCCAACACACTGTGTACAAGAGCTGTGAAACCTGGGTTGTGCAAGTATGAATCAGCTCCTTTTGCTTTACATGGAAGACATCAGTTTCTGAACCAACAAAAAAAATGCTTACAAAAAGTGTTTTTCACTTATGAAAAATAAACCCCAATATTTAGGATAAATGATTCTGGCTGCAAAATCCATGTACTTGTATTGCTGCTGCCTTAAATCAGCTGCAGGCAGTTTTGTTTGTTTGTTTTTTCCCCGGGTTAGTGAAAACACTTTCTCCAATTCACCATTAACTTGTATTGACCAGCAGCATATAGATGAGCCACTTGTGAGACTGAAGTGGTGCTATATCCGCAGCCATGCTCCAAGGAAAGCCCCACAGCACCTAGCTCCACTGTCCCTGGTGAGTGATCGCTCACCCTGCTCTGCCCCTGCCTCCTACTGAGGCCAGGATGAAAGTTGCTACCTGAGAGCAGTGGAAGAGAAAAAAAAATGCTGGCCTTTTTTATTAGGTGTGATTGATGTGGTAGTTCTGGATGCAGAAACGTATTACTCCTGTCTATGTTTACAGAAGAAAGTTTATAGCCATTTTCTTCTGCTGCAAGGGCAACAGTGATAGATATTTGGCAAATAGAGTCTGTTGTATTTCTCAGTTCTTTTATCAGGAATGAGCTTTGATGAGGAATATTTTGGATTTTACACTTCAGTTGAATAAGTCGTGATTAATTATTTGAGGACATGGCAGTCTGATTTTATTTTACTGTGTATGTTTGAAAACACACATATGTGTGGAAAGGCAGTAAAATAAAATAAGGTTGAAAAGTCCCCAAATAATTATCCATGACTTATTCAACTGAAGTGTAAAATCCCAAACCAATCACTTCTAAGAGCTGCTTATTTTTACAATCGGTTTTATAACATTCTATGGTACTCCGACAAACCTAAATACCCACTGCAGTGCAGTGGTAATCTAGTAATAGGTTTCTTTTTCCTGTATTTATCTAAAACTTTTGTTGTCCGCTTTTGCCCCTCTCTACCACCAAACTTATTGACATGCCAAGCAAAGCTCCTTTGGCATCTTGCAGCTAAAACCTATGGTCATAAAGTATTTAGTGGTTTGCCCCAGTTTACTGATCTAGGGAATGCTACTGTGTGCCTTAAGTCAAAGTGAGTGTAAAAGAACACTTGCTGCCTTAACAAAGCCAGAGTCATCCTGCATAGGCACAAAATGGGTATTTTAAATATAATTCAGAAAATAATAAAATCTAGTCTGCTCAAATATCACCTCTTGTATAGGTGTTAATGAAGATTTTATATACTTAAAGCTGCAAGTTTGTTGTGAGCAGAGGGATTCCAGCAGCATCAACACTTGGTTAAGCTTTTTCAATTACACTCCAAACTAAAGTGACCTGACAGCTTTTCATTGACTTTCTAATTGCAATATAACCTCAATCCTGGTCCCCAACAGAGTCACAGGAGAAAACAACAACAACAACTTGGTGCTTACCTCTTAGCTCACAGATCTTGCCTACGTCGTACAAAAAATCCCATTTATTGCAAGTAAAGCTTGCATTAATGTGCTGCTGAAAAAAAAAAATGCGAGGTCTAAAATTTTCTACACTAATTTTCTACACTTTCTACACTAGCCAAGGCAACATTTGAAGATGTGATCTCATCAGAGGGAATGCAAAAGATCTAATTACAAATAGACTTTTTTTAGATCATTACTGTGATGCTAACAACTATAAAAGTTAGACTAAAATATGCGGAACTAGGCTGCCTGCAGCCTGGATGCAAATTTATTGACACAAAATGCAGTGTTTTTGTTGTCATGTTTTAGAGAAGAATTGCTCTTTAAAGAAAATTCTCTCAAAGGCTAGTTTCAATATTTAATGACTTTTAGATCTTATTAATGTTCATTATATTTCAGATTATAGATCTTTCCAGCTTTAGGGGGTGTTTTTGCAGGGAGTACTGCATGCTTATTTAAGTAGGGGGATAGAGAGAAGGATATAAAAAGACAGCAAAAAAGAGGGTCAAGAAATGGGAAAAGAGAATGTAAGGTGCACAGATGCTGTGACCTGGGCTATCTGGAGGTACTTGCTGAGCAGCCCAGCATGGCCATGGGCTCCCAGGACCACTCGGGCTGGGAGAGGCCTCGGGAGGTCACTGCTCCAGTCTCCTTTTCTGCTCTCAGACTTGGCTGCTCGGGGCTTTGCCCAACTGGGTCTCAAAAGCCCTCAGATATCATCACAGCCTGAACCAGGATGATAAATGAGACCCGTTGCTCTGCCTGTGCCCCGCACATCAAACCTGTGCTCACCACAGAGCAAGTCACCTGCAGCAGGGCAGTTCTCAATCTAGTGGTTCGTGGCTTCGAGTGGCCAGGTAAAGCACCCTAGTGGCATCGTGTCAATGTCCCTTCAGGGCTGAAGGCACCAACACTTCTCCAAAAAAATATGAGAAATACAAATAGTCAAAAAGCATGGAGCTGCTTTATCAGATCTGTACATTATGGCAATGCAACCCTTCCAAATCCCATAGTGCTGCCCCAGCGGGTGGTCTGAAAGCTTGCAGTCACTTCAGCCCCATCTCAGCCCTCTCGCTCCTTCCCTCCCAACACAGGCCGCAGACTTTAGCCAGCAGTGAGTAGCTGCACAACTTGTTAGTGCCATTTGCCAATCTGTTTGCTGCTAACTCCCCTTTACTGCTTCGCATCTGGTCTTTACCAGAGAACTAAGAGTAATACAAGGGATTGATTTTAATCAAGATATAAACCATTTATTAAAACCAGACTGCCTGCTCAGTGTTTTAAAGTTTAGTAGCTTAGCAACTTGTTATCTCACTAAAAATTCTGGTGCCTAACCTGTTGTTCAGTCATCTGTTCTCTGTAGTCATCTAAGTGAAATAAATTCAACAAGACTAGGGGTGATCCATTTCCTTACATCTCATTTTTCTTTTACTCTTTACCTAAATCATTCTAGAACTGCAATGTGAGCACCTTCTCCTTGGGCATTGGGCATGGATTTAACCATCACTCCTATAGCCTTAAGGCAGAGAGACCACAACAAGACAGTCAGTCTAGGAGACTGCTTAAAGACTGGGAAAAATACAAATAAAATAAACATTTATATGAAGTTTGTAACCTAAAGGCCTCCGATCCATGAATTCTCTTCCATTGCTTCATGTTTGTATTATGTTAGCGTCATTTGACTGTAGTCCCTAAATGACTTCTGATCTTTTCCTGCAGAAGAGAAACATACCCTGTCTGCTCCCTACCCAGTGATTACCTAGTACAGGTGATTAGCCCTGCCCAGCTGAAACTTTTCTTCTATCTCCATAGAAAGGATCCATCCGTCCAGTTTCTCAGATTTGAATTCTAATCTTGTTCCCATTGTTCATGACTTATTATATCCAGGACAATACAAGACACAGACAGATACCTTGACCAAGGTGCAAACTATCTGCTAACAGCATGAGTGCATATACAATGACCAAGCAATAATGCACGTTGCATGTGCATCCTTTTGATTCCAAAAGTGACAGGTCTTTAGAAAATAAAAAGAGCAAAAGAGAGGTTAATGTATTTTGTGTTTAGGTTAAGTGAATTATTTCTTTATTGGCTGAGCAAAGTTATTAAACTATTCCACACTGGATCTAATATTCAAATTTTGAGCCCTTGAACATGCATTCCTGCTACAGTTTAAAATTTCTGGCACAGGATGACAACTCTTAAAATAGTGAGACAGTTTCAAGTCTAGAAAAGATGATATATTGTCTAAACACTAAGAAAAGAATTAAAGAAATATCTATTCACTAAAAAGACATAATAATGCTCATCTTGCACTCAGAGATGGTATTTTTTTCTCCATAAGAATAAACCCCAGTATGAATGCATATTAAATGCACAATACCATTAAAAAACTAAAAGAATCCTGTTACTTCTGCTTTGATTTCATGGTATTCCAAGTCCAATAAATTTCTCTGTGATTTTTTTCTACCTTTCCTCTCAAAGTGCCTGTCTGAAAGGAAGGGAGAAACAACTAATCTTAATGTGTCAGTACACTAAGATAGGCAGAATAATTTGCAGTCGACTTTTTTCATCACTAGAGGGAAATCTGTTACAGTGCTTTCCTCAGTTATACTGATAAGAAACTGAGTGTGTAATAGGCCCAGATTTGGATGCAAAAGTTAGAGCAGCCAAGTACAACCTGGGGAAGGCTCTTCCTCCTCAGAAGGATACCCAGAGGGACTGTCTCCAGTCTACTCAGACCACCCTGGATGGTGGGAAAGAGGGTGCTGGGGCATGCAGGTTCCTCAGAAAGCTCCAATCAGGCTACAACACGTCCTCCTGGATCAGTGTCCCCAAACAAAAGCCAGGACAGAAAGTTATCTCAAACAGGAGATCAAAGAAGTAGGAGCAACACAGCCTGAGTGCGCTGCCAGCCACCACACAGGCACATGGTAGGTAGGCATGGTGGTGATGGGACTTAAAAGGTCTTTTCCAACCATAATGATTCTATAACACTTGGAAGAAACAGCAGCATTTTGAGACAACTCCAGCAGCAAATAGGGTCACTCTCCACTTGGGCTCTGGTTTGCCTGTCAACTATCAAATGAGGAACTGAAGACACATTGCCCTGCCTGATTTTAAAGGCTGTGGCTCTGAGACCAAAAAGCCAATGCGGAAACAAATACTCCTAAAAAAAAAGCATGGCAAGCAGAGAAAAGGAATGCTGCAAACACAGATTTATTACACTCTACCTCTGTGCCCCCTTCCATCTTCCTGTCCCCGCTCCCCATCTGAAAGAAGTGACTAAAATCACAGGCTTTGGCTGCAGGTTTCCCATGGGAAATGCCTGCCTCTGTCCCAGCTTGTAGTGGGACAAGCTTCCCTGGGGACAGTGTCTCCTCTCCCACCACGCTCATAGTGAGCTCTGGATCTGGCTCCATCACTAGCAGAAAGACAGACATAAAAGAGAACTAGTAATGAAGGGGAAAACTTAATTTTCAGTGCTGGCTCAGAGATTTTCTATTACATTTTATCTTTGAAGTCACCTAGGGAAAAAAGCTAATGGAAGAATAATAATAAAAAAAAAAAACAGAAAAGGTTTTCATGAGCCAATGTCATTTTGTAGAACTGCCCTTCATTATTCTGCCTGACAGTCTGTCAGCTTCTAGTCAAAATGTTTCATTTGAGGATAATAAATTGAACTTGTCTCCAGAAACATCATTTCATACTGCATTTTTTTTCAGTGACCTTCTGTGGGAAAACACTACAGAAATCAATATTGTGTACGTAGTTGGCATTGAGAGTGTTCATTTTAATCCAAAGTTTATTTTTAATGAATCATAGTTACCACAATTCAATTACCACAATTGCTACTCTTATTTCCCTTTTAAAAAATGGTTTTATCCTCTTTGCCATAAAAAAATATAATTAGGACATTTTTAACCCTGAAAGTCATGCTATGAATGAGAAAAAAAATAAAGGAATTTTAGTTATTAGGCCAAAACCCAAGTGATTTCTTGCAAGACAGCTCCTGTCTTTACTGGCACCTTATTCCATGATTTCTGTACTATTCCTCTGTACTGCAGCAGCATTAACTGATGACAACAGCTCTCATGCAGATTCTGAAAGGCAGATTAAATCTACGGGATGGCACAGGCTTATGTTGATGTATACCAGCAACTTTGTAAGCTTTTTTCAGCCTTCTTTATAGTTCCTGTTCTAGTATATTGCTCTTTCAACCCATTGCAACCCATTTTCATCTTCCTATACTTTCTTCTCTGAATGCAGCTGAGCACCAGACTACAAATTTTTCAGACTTCATAGATGAATGCCTGAATCTAAAAATCATCAAATACTCAGAGATAGGACTGAAAAAAATGCCTGCTATAATTTTAATTTTGCACATCTGTCAAAATCAACTTAACTTTCAAAGTTTTTTACTTTGTTCCAAAAACTGAAGTAGCTACGTGATGGTATATTGAACAGCTGAAAAACAAAACCACAGTGATCCTCCTGCGATGTATGATGTCTTTTCCTCCTATCTTTTTTTATCATAGGAACTTGCATTTCAGCACACATACTATGGACATTTAAAAAGCGCTTGCATGGAATTTCAGTGTTATTCTTAGCTCATAGCAAGAGGTAGATAAAAGGGGAAGACAAAGGAGAAGAAGAATGGAAGAAAAACAATTGTTGCAAGCAGGTTGAGGGCAGTGCAAGGAACTGGCCAACAGGTGCTGGAGCCACCAGCAACCTCTCTGCCCCGTTTTGTGACTTCCTCACCATCAAGCTGCTGCAGGTCTGACTGTAGGTCACTTTGCCACGCAGAGACAGAACTCCTGGGTTAGTCTGTCTTAGAGCTGGGGATGCCAAGCAACCCATTTTGTGGCAATGGTTCACACGACTACAGGCTTGCTTCTCAGTTAGTTCCTCCACCTAACAAATACCTTGGGACAAAGAAATTTAACTTGCAGGGACCCACAAATATGTAGCCGCTTATTCACTTCAGCGGGTTGTTTTATAGTTAATTTTCTGCACTTGAAATCACAAAATAATTGTCATTGTCTTCATTCTCTGGAGTGCCTCATCACAAAATCTCATAACGACATTTTCAGGAAGGATGATAGCCACAGGCTAGAGCTGAAGGGTAACCTACAGTCAGTACTGGTTTGCGTACACGCATATACATATATATACACTCGTAGAAAAATCTAGGTTGGAAGGATCCTCTTGATCTCCTCTAGTCCAATCCCTGCTCAAAGCAGGGCCAACCTTGAAGTTAGACTCAGCTTTCAAGTTAGGTCAGGTTGCTGATCTAACTAACAGGGTCATGTCTAGTCAAGTTCTGAATATCTTTAGATGGAGATACATGCTCTTCCCATAACAAACAAGTGGCTTAGATCCAGAGCACACGCAGCTCAAGGACTTAACCTTTTGGAGTTTATCAACACAATAAATTAAAAATACTGAAGGGATTATGTAAAAGCAAAAACATTTCATCCCATTGATCAGTCTCAGATCTGTGGTTAGCCCTCTGCTTAATCTGCCTTTCCCCATGTCTTATTCTCATCCTAAGTGCATTGAAATTGTGGATATTTTCTTCCTTATTTTTTTTCTTACAAAATTTTTTTTTTTAAATTACATTATACTCAGTTATGCAATTTAAAGGCTAAAATTCAAATGGTATTGAAATTTTTCCCTTTGGGTCCTCTCATACAGAGGTTGAAAAAAATTCCTTTACTGATTAATAGACATTTGGCAATCACATTGTTCAAAGTTTTCCTGGCAAGATTGAACTCTGTTGCCCTTTGTCAATGATAAGCCTTTTTTTAAAGAGCTATAAAAATAATTACTGTGGCTTTCTTAATAAATTGCCCAGAGCGTAGGAAAAAAAAAAATCTTCACCATTTTTGAGCTGTCAGTAAGCAAAATAACAAAATCAGTTGGGAAAAAAGATGTTTATTAACACGCCTGGTGGTGGTCTACATCATGCCTGGGTGTATTAAAATAATAGTTTTGGCCAAAAAATGTTCCCAAAAGGTATCTTGGATACAATCATCCAGGAGTAAACACTAGACTGAACAAAATCCTGTCCTACCCCTTGACCCTGGAGCCAGAGAAATATCTCCGAACCCTTTTATTTAGTAATATTGTTGTAACATATTGGATTCTGGCACAGGTTACTACGGCTTCAGTTGCTCCATAATTATTGGGAATAAGTTCATTGCTCAGGTACTGGCTCTAGGACAGAAGTTCTTGTTCAACGAACTCCAGCACAAACCTTATACAACAAACCATTAACACGCACCGACTTCTAAATCATCAGTCAGCCCCAGCCCTTACTTACTTACTTCAGCCCGACATCCTTCTCTGCCTTTACAGACCAAAAACAAAAAGCTGCTGATTCCCGCAAAGTGTTACTTTCTCTCACCAACTGCCACCATACCAAACTCACCTAAACCTTAGTCCAGACCCTTCACATGCATTTAGGAAGGCAAACCTCACCGGCTTAGCGAGTAACATTATTCCTGCTTGATCACCAGCAGACACAAAGCTTCAAAAATCGCCTTCCTCAACAAACTCCACTCAAGACTATTCTGAGACCCCAAATTTACAATTCAAAAATAACCAACCAGTAACTGAATATGTGAATCACAAAATTGTTGTAATTATTTTCCCAACCTATTGTTTCTTTAGCTTAAACTCATAATCAACTCTAACCATAACTCACCTAAAGGAAACGAAGCTATGACACTTCAGACAAAACTGGTCATTTTTTGCAAGACTGTATGTTTACATCCCTGAAAGAAGTATTCCCACAGCATGCCTAACCAAACGTTGTGCCTATTGTCTTGTAAAAAGATCCTCTACAAAGCTTTAATGTACACCTTCTAACCTGAGCATGGAGTAAAGTATCTTTTGAAGGCTGCAGACACAAAAAAAAAAAAATGGGCTGAGACCAAGACTCCTTTACATCAGCTTGCCTCCCTGGAGAAAGGGGCAGTAATTCCAGAGCACGCTCAGAGGAACAGCCCTATAAATTACTTTAAATTCACAGTAACCTCAGATAGCCCAAATAGGCATTTGGTAAAAGCAAACAAGGTGCATTGAAAGCTCCCTCTCAAATTAGGAACCATCTTATTTCAGAAAAACACGTATTTTAAAGATACAAAAAAAAACTAAAAAAAACCTCAGACCTCAACCCAGAGCTTTAAAATAGAAACTATTTCTACCTTCATCGTTCCCCTTAAAATTGTCAAATCCCAAACCAAAACCAATTATAATTCTTAATTATTCCATTTTACTCAGAGTCCCAAAACACACTCTAAAATATTCCTCCAACTTACATCAAGCTGTCAAGGAGTAAATTTATAATTAGAAGATGAAACAACAACCAAAAGCTTAACATATTGCTTATAAAAAATAGCATCTGCAAAAAACACAGTCCATGAGAAACAGAGGTCTCATTCTACTTGCAGGCTTGCCATGGGCAAGGGAACCATCATTAATAGGCTTAGGGGATCTCAGCACATCACCTGTATCAACCTTAGGCCAAAATACATAGAAAAAGGGTCTCTTTCAGCATTATCAGGTCCAAAGGCACCTGGCTACCTCTCTCCGAGCCTAGCATGTCCTGTCTGGCCTCTCTTTGAGGCCACTACAAGGTGGTGGCTCTTGGCCTAGGTGACTCAAAGGCTTGGGGCTTCCCATTCAGGCTTCAGGCAGGGACCCAACACACAAGGGCCTCTTGCTTTCACTTCCATCTAGTCACGATATGGCCTGCAAGGCTTTACTAAGCACAGGGTTACGCTAATTTCATTTTCTTGGTTTTCTCTCTGTTTGTTTCCTGGGTTCAGTCAGGCAGTTTGGTACCTTGTATGTTTGTCCCCACATTGGGCATTGTGAAGGCCAAGGGATGCAGTGGAGCTGGCACTGGCACCCACCTGCTGCTCCCCAAGACATAGGTTTCTCTTGAATGCTGTTTCCAAAACACATTGTGTTCTCACTAGCAAGTGGTTTGGAAGATGCATTATGTTCTTGGTTTATTGTTTTATGCAGCCCTACACCCTGATCTCATAACTGTCCTGCTTCTTCTTCCCCAACAGGGTCAGTCCTGAATGCAGCCTCACAAGACATTCCCCGCTCACTCTTTCTCTAAGAATCTTTTGCTTTCCCCTCCCTATGCACTCATTTCTACCTCTAACCTCTACCTGATTCAGCCAAGTTTCCATTTCCAGATTCTATCTCAAAATAAATCACTACCACTTTCTAGCAAGGGCTCTTAGCTTAACCCACCAGCTCCTTTTAACTCACTCTTTACCTTCCACCCTCAGCTCCTACATGTTTCTATCCCCTTTCATACCTCCTCTTCTCCTCTTACAACCATCAGCTGTTTTTATCTGCCCAAATGGCAGCAGGCTGCAAAGCCTTCCTGAAACCAGCCTCACTCCTCCTCATAGCCTTCAGCTGCACTCAGACAGGTCTCACCTGTTAAGAGTGCAGCAGGTTAAGGGCTGGGGAGAGGGTTAGTAATTGTGACACAACAGCATGACTGAAGGGAAGGGAAAGTCCTATGGATTAAACACCAGGCTGGCATCCATGCAGATTTCTGGAATAGCCTGGGGAGGCCAACTGAGGGCTGCTTGTCCAGCAACAGAGTACTGCGGTGTTTCTGACTACACAACACATAGGATTAAGATTAAAATTAGCTTTTCACAATGGCATGAGCCCCTTAGCTTAATATATGGAAAGCAACATGTAAGTGCTCTATATGGGTTACGTAATTATGACCTTAGCATAATGATGTAATGTGGAGAAGTGCTGGCTTGAAAGTGGGCGAAGGGAGATTTGATGTAGAGGAGAAAAGGCATGGGGTGTTGGGGCAAAGGCTGAGCACCCCAGGCTGCAACCTGTTAAAGCAATGCAAACATCAAACAAAAACAGTTTTGGGAGTAACAAAAAGAACAAAGAACTGGTACCTGACATATATGACAAACCATGTATAGTAAATTCAGATAAAGCTGAGTTGCAGATTGAGAAAAGAAGAACAAGGTCAAAAGTCATTAGGGAATATATGAAAATAACCTAAGCAGTTCCTAAAAGAGGAAGAAGGAACTACCAATATTGTACTCCTCCCGGTGAGGACTTGGGATGCAGATGAAGCACCGTATCTGCTCCCCCTGACTGCAATCGCCAACCCAGAGGAGTGTGACACTGGAGGAAAGGGGGTAGATCCTAGGAAGTGTGTGTAACAGCTTGTACTGTCTTATTGTTATTGAGGCTTTCTAGAGTTAGTAATGTTTGTATATATTCATTTTCTTCCTTTTCCTGTACAAACTTTGACTAATAACAATTCTTTGTTTACACTATGAAAACTGCAGTTCTACTAACACTGCTTGCTTGGCTCTGTTTGTAAAGCCTGTTACTTACTTTGCCCTTACAAGATTTCAAGTGCAGCAAGGCTTGTGCAAGCGTGGGTATTTTCATATCAAGGCTGAGAAGGGTTGCTGGACTGCAGCTACGGCTAGAGTCACCTCTCAGTTTCAGCTTAGCATTGTAACTCAGGCTTACCAGCTCCTGCAGAAACCATAAAGCCTGGGCCCCCAAATGGTCATCAGCTTTAACCTCTGCATGTGCATTTTGGTGAGTGTCCCTCGCTTTACTGGCAGTGCTGAATCTCATTTAGCGACTCTGTGGATTGGCAGAGCTCCGTGAGCCTTGCAGGCAGCAGCTGGCAGTGTAACCTGCCAGCACCTTTTTCAACCCATTGGCTACCGTGGCCTAATCCCAAATCCTAGTTCTGGTTTGGCTGGTGGAAGACTACGAGTTTGGGCTTGTGGATACCTCTGAGTAAGAGCAAAGCCAGGGCCCAGATTAGTTGGTAAAGCTGTTAGTTCTCACCGCCTCTAGTGAGTGAGAACTTTCCCAGCCTCCCACATTTTCTTGGCTACTGCTCTTCAAGCTGGGAGAGCAACAACTTCAGCAACGGGCCGGTACTGTGGGAACAGGCAGGCGGATGAGAGATGAGAAGAAGGTTGGGAGACCTGAGGTGAGTCCAGGGGTTTTTTTCTCAATAAAAAAACAGTTTACTTTCCCTTGTGCTCGTGTTTTCTAGTATCTCTGCACTTGGCTTACATTTCTCATATTTGGCAGCACGCATTACATTGCATATTTTTCCTTCCAGTTTGGATACTGGACTATGACAACAGCTCCTAGGCCACATAAATAGTTAATTAAACAGCGACGCTCTGAATGAAGCTGTCACATTTGGAGCTGCAATTCCTGTGACAGGGTCAACCCAACTCCTCTGCCTTGGACTCTGCCCCAGCACTGTTCCCTCCACACAGTCCAGAAGGACACAGTCGAAGTTCAAGTAAACAAAAGTTTATTGGACTGCTTGGGCAATGGAGAATTAAAGAAAAGATAAAGTGAACTGCCTGGATAAGTGAGGACTTTGCTGTCAGTAGTGCATGGCACTGATACAGAGAGGGGGAGATATTTATTCAAACTTTGCGGTGGCATCGGACAGTGATCAAGAATGAGGCATACTTCCCACACTCACATTTATACAGAAATTATTCTACACAAAAACACTGAGAGAATCTGCTTTATGTTTTAAGAACCAAAAAATAAATCTAAAGATAATATTTACTAAAAATTTGCATTATATTTTTGTCTGTACCCTTCATGTTTTCAAATTAAGATCCAAAAAAACATATTTTGACCTGCCTTTATGTGGAAAACAAAAAATCTAATTCTCATTTTTTTTCCATTTGCTCTCAGCTTCAGATGTTTTGAGAAAATATATTTTTTACAGAAAAAAAAAATCATTCAACATACCCCCTTTATTCTGTTGCTCTGGTTAATCTCCCAGCCTGCCCTAGCTATATTCATCATCGTGGTAGAAGGCTTTTCTGGCATTATTCAACTTTCAGGATTCCTGCAGGGATGCAAACAAGCACCGTTCCCTTCGAGCAATTTCCTAATGGTTAACCTAAAGGTCACTGGGTGTCTGTCCATTAACGCGCACTCGCGTGACAGAGCCGACCATGGGGTGGCTTCAAAGGAATCGCCCTTGCGGCCTGCCCAGCCCCATGGACAATAACTGCTGTGCGAGCTTTAGGAGCAGCTGCAAAAAGAGTTCTGCAAATAGTGACGCACTGACAGCACAGAAAGAATGGTGGAAGCACAAGCAGCAGTCTCAAGCTGCACCTTTGCGACCTCCACAGTTGCAGTAAACCATTTAGTTAAAAAAAAAAAACAAAAACAAAACAAAAAAACAGTTGTACCTAATAAAAGAGTGACCCACAGAGTGAGACAGCAGATGCCTCCTGCAAAAAAGCCAGCCCTGGCAAGTACCGGTGGGACGTGCACGGGCATGAACGCTCTGAGCTTATGTTCAAGAAGCATTTGGCCCTAAAGAAAGCCCCAGAGTTTCCTCCTGCCGTTGCCTGACTTTCCATGAAAGTTGCTGTGATCGGGATGGGGCAGGACTGAGGGCAGCACCAGCAGCACACTGGGGATCGCCCTCCCCGAGGGCTAGCTGGGTAGGAGGAAAGCATAGAAACAGCACTTGAAAAAGCATGGCAAATATTTCTGTAATTTTATCTTGACAAGGATCGCATGTCACCCGCACCTCTTAGCAGACGTTGTTCCCTACCCTTCAAGTGTTTTGGCAAGGCTGTGCAGGGCTTGCTGCTTGGCTGGGGCTCCCTTGCAGCACGGCTTGGCTTTGTCACACAGGAGGAGGGGAAGGAGAAGGCTCAAGGAAACTGTTCCTTCTGAGGCAAAATTTTAAGCAGAAATTTTCAAAAGACAAAGTTTTTCTCTTTGCCTAGTTTTCACAGACAGGTTTGAGAACTGATTAGAAAAAGAAGAACTTTCCCAGTGCCAGTTATTTATTGCAACCATAAAGGCTGTAAAAGGTGCACTTGGATTGCATACTGGGGTGAGGTTGAGTGCAGTGATAGAAGCAAACTGCATTGACCTAACTTAGAGTTCTGGAAGGGGAGAGTTTCCCCTCTATTTCCAAACCATGATTTCTATTTGCATTCCTAAAAAAGTACACAGGAACTTCAAATAAACTAAACTTAAATTTTCAAATTGAGCATGACTCTGCAGATCCCCCAAAACAGAAGCACCATCTGGAGAATATTCATAATTTAGCAAATATTATGCAAAATTTTTATACGTACGTCTATGTATATAGTACACACATCCATATAAATACAGCAAGAAAAACAAGAATCTATATAGGTCCTTTCAGCAGCATATGGCAGTAACCCAACCAGCTTTTGACATTAAGCAGTCTGAGCATTTCAATATCTCAATTCAATAATCTGTTCATATTGCTGAAGACCTCCTAATAAGTACTGCTGCAGTTGGGCCTCCAAGAAGGGCAGCTCCATGTGCCTTGCAGGAGGCTTAGATAATAGATGAAAGAAGTTCTTTACCATGTGCGAACATGGCCATGTTCTGTTGTGAATGCTATTTCACTGGTACAGAACATCTGTACAAGACAACTGTATCCATGTTAGTGCAGCTGGCCCAGTCTGCCCATGTGCTCTGGGCCATGGATGGTCTCTGACACCAGTAGAAACCTCTGCAGCCTCAGCACAGCAGCAAATGCTGGAGCTGCTGCGTGAGGGAAGCAGGAAGATCATCGCTACCAGAAGGTAATTTTAGTAATCCTCTGCTTGTGAAAACTGGCAGCAGTTAAGGGTTGCATGTCATTCAGAAGATGGCATAAGAAGAGCAACCCATGTAGAAACTGAACAAACTGTTGGACATAGACCTAAGTGTCTGGAATACTAGTTTGAAAAGTACCATGTAATATGCAAGTAACTTTTTAAATCTGTCTTTCAGTGTAGAAATCAAAACAAATTCTGGCCTTGCAAGGTCATTAAATGTATTCTATAATAATCTTATTACACAGAATCACAGAATGGTTGAGGTGGGAAGGGACCTCTAGAGTTCATCTGGGCCAACCCCCCTGCTCCAGCAGGGACACCCAGAGCACGTGGCACAGGGTGGCATCCAGGCGGGTTTGGAAGATCGCCAGAGAAGGAGACTCCACAGCCTCTCTGGGCAGCCTGTGCCAGGGCTCCGTCACCCTCACGGGAAGGAAGTTCTTCCTCACATGGAGGTGGAACTTCCTGGGTTTCAATTTGTACCCATTACCCCTTGTCCTATCTCTGGCCACCACTGAGAAGAGTTTGGTCCCATCCTCCCTACATTCTTTCCTCAGGTACTTGAACATATTGATCAGATCTCCTCTCAGTCTTCTCCAGACTAAACAGGCCCAGCTCGCTTAGTCTTTCCTCATTCGACAGTCCCTTAATCATCTTCTTGGCTCTCCACTGCACCCTCTCTAGAAGCTCCATGTCCCTGTTGTCCTGGATAGCCCAGAACTGCACCCAGTACTCCAGGTGCGGCCTCGCCAGAGCAGAGTAGAGGGGCAGGATCCCCTCCCTGGACCTGCTGGCAACGCTCCCCCTGGTGCAGCTGGGAACCCATTGGCCTTCTTGGCCACGAGGGCACATTGCTGACTCATTGGCAAATTGTTGTCAACCAGGACTCCCAAATCCCTCTCTACAGAGCTGCTTTCCAGCAGGTATTATTACTAGGGCAGAGATATGAAATGCCTGTGCCTTGGCTTGAACATATTATTTGCAGTAAAAAGTCCCGAACAATTTAATGAAATGGAGAAATGGACAGGGATACAGGGTATTTTTGCTTATTGCCTTAGCCATCTAAAAAAAGCCACTAAAAATATTTTGATGCTGTTTTCTGTTAACATTGTTCGTAATACAACACCTATGATAAAGATAATACCTGTTCTGTTACATTTAGAGGAAAGGAATTTTGTTATATTCTGTGTGGCTATTTGGATGGATTTATGGGCTGCATATAGGTGATTTATTTAAAAAAAAAAAAAAAAGGTCACTGGAAAATATGTATGCCTAAGAGAACATATATCACATTTTTATTAGATAGCAATTTAATTTATGTAGAACTCCAGTCTCCTTAAAGAGGTTCTGGTCATTAACCTCCAAGTATCACAGTTGGCCTGAGTAATCATTTAATACTAGAATTCATATCGTTTTCATGACATTTCAGGGACTTCAGAAGCCCTTTTCTAGTATGTTAGTAAAACAAAAGCACAAAAGTAAATGTAACCTTCTTCTCTCAGCAATGTATAAGTAGATTTAAAATGTGATTATTAAAGGTAGGTTTAGCCAAAAGATAGAATGGATGGAGTGCAGCATGTGAGACAGAGTAACATGTTCTGCAACATACGTACAGCCTCCTATTTAAAGTAATATTCCACAGCATAGCAGGACCCCAGTTCATCACAACATTCGCGTCCGTTGGGTCATTTTGTGCTCCCTTTCAAGGCGCAGCTTGCAGTTGTCTTACTCATTCGGTACTTCAGATTGTTATTGTTGTAGCAGTTTACAAAATTAAAAGAGACATCTAATATTGACATAGAGAGATTTGTATTTATTAAGTATCTTTGTCTCACCAGTCTCTGTGCAGTTAACCCTTCATACCAGTTTTGCAGGAATTCCTGAGCACTCCAAGCAAGAGTAGAGGCCACTTGTGCCAGGTATTTTACACATGTGACAGCACAGTCCCTGCATTGACAAGCTTAAAATCTTTGGGGTTTTTAAGCAGATCATCTGCTCCAGTGCAAAGAGAAGCAATGGGAAGAAGAGAAGAGCACACGCTTCTCTGCATCTTAACAGCTAGGGCACAGAGGGCAGAAATCACATCCTCGATGCTAGTCCTTGCTCCAAAGGGCTTTTCTTTCCTTCTGTGACTGTTCCCTTCCTTACATGTATTTACATGTATTTACCCGCACTTACATGAAAAACAAAACAAACAAACAAAAATTAATTGTAAAAAGACGTGATCCTGCTGGAGAGCGTTTATGTACTCTGAGGCAACAGCCTGGATCAAGATTGATGGGACCTGGAGACAGGAAGGTCTTGTTTGGTCAGATTTAGTCAACCTTACATATTCTAACTTACATATTCATGAGATTGGAGCTTCTCAAGCAGATATCATATATCCTTCATCAAAAGTGAGGTAAATTATCTTGCAGCCCACAACCAGTAGCTCCCTGGGAGTACCTAGTTAGCTTTACGTGTTTAGTCAAAAATTAGTTCTACAGAACTATCAAAACGCAAGATTTTCGTATTCTAATTCTGGAAGACGTCACTATTCAGACACCATTTTTCCTTTAGTAACGCAAAACTAACCTATTCATAAATTGTTCCTCCTCTGCAAACTAATGGGCACAATGCTCTTTAGTGCAAATTTGCTTTGAAAATTGATCCAAATAAACACAATCTAGAAAGCCATTACCGGTGTTACCATCCTGTGGGCTCTAAGAGGCAAGTTAGGCTTGTCTTTAATTTCCATTCTCAGATCGTGTTACAACAACGCACCATGTTCTTAAGGACATCCCTGCAAGCTACACCAAGATTAAGACGAGCTTCAACCAGCCTCAGGAATCTGGGGAACTGAATGTTGCAGGAGAAGGGTCCTTTCTTATTTTGAAGATTTAGGAAAACCACTGCCTTGCTTGGCAGTGCTTGCTTGGCAGTGATTTGTCCACTCTAACCAGCTTGTACATCTTATATCAGCTTCTAAAGTGGGCACCATGGAGTTCTCTTATCTTGGAACAGAAGTAGTCCTTCAGCTTTATCTCTGTACCAACATCTATGGAAAAAAGGGAGATTATTTCTCCGCTAGCTATCCTACTAGGCACTGCTCATTGACTCTTCTCAGATTGCAGGATTTTTGTTGTACTAAATCCAGAATTACCAAAAGCCCTTCCCTAAGGTTGCCCTGTGCTTAGTTCTTTTTTTGCCTTAGCATGGTAGGTTTTCTTTGTAAACAGAATTGAAGACTTTTGGCATTACGTTCTCTGTAGAATTTCATTTGACTGTAAGACACTGGCACAGAACTTATACCACACAAGGTTCAGTGTCTGCATTTACTCCTCATGTGATACTACAATGCCATGTTGTCTATGCTGAGCTCTGTTTTACCAGCCATCAACAGAGACCAGTAGTTGCACTATATGTCTCCAACTGCAGAATCTCCCAAGAACTGTTATATGCATACTTATGTATAAAATTAAGAACAAGTCCAACTAGTTTTTAGAGAGAAAAGCCAGCATTAATCATCTACTGAGATCCAAGGTTTAGGCACTGCTTATGATTTCAAGCATTTATCTGTCCACCTTCTTAAGGGCAGGGAAAGCTTGAAATAACACATAGTAAACACACAGTAAAAAGTTATGTAACATGGTATTAAGGAAAAATAAAATGAGCAGAGTGAAATTCTATGACCTGATTCACCAATTACTAGCTCCAGGTCAGATGTGGTCAGTCAACAGAGTTAAGGATACAGGAATGAGCTTACTCCTCCTCCTTTTTTTTTTTCCCTGTACTGTTTCTGAAAGCCTTTCCCATATTCAAGACAAGCTCCTTAATTATGTATGTGCTTTTGTATGATACTTTGATACACCTTATTCATTTTCACTGAATTTCAGTTAATCATTGATCATCTTTCAGAAAATGCAACAACAGTTTTATTCAACATGCCCAGGAATTTATAAGCATTTATTTACTCTCAACGGTCTAATGCTCAGAAAATAAATATATATGTATAAAAAAAAAAAAAAAACACTGCAAAATCCTGATTACAGCACAGAATGAAGTATTGCAAAAAGGTACTGGACCACTGTGCCATATCAAGTGAAGACAGAGTACAGTATTTTTCCTTGTCATAGCTAGAGAAAGGAAGTGGGCAAGTTGTGTTCCTTTATGCCACACAAACCAAGAAGAAATCTGTACTGCTTCTTTTTAAGGCAGACTTCTTGCCACAGCAAGTTCTTAGGAGCAGAAGAGGGCAGCCAAACTGAGGCCAAAACTATAATACCCAAGCATATTATTTGAGGATACAAAGAAGATAAGCTTGTGAGACTACACAAGTAAACAAAAAAGTAGGCCTCTAATTTAAAGCATTAACTGCTTTAATTAGATTAGGTTAGATTTGTTTCATTAGATTCGCACTTGCTTTAACAGTAAAGGTTCCCATTGTATTGTCTCTTGCAAATGTCGGTGCGTTATCCTTTAAGAACAGTCTGTCTCCTCAGAGGTGCATCATCAGATTCTATCGCTCCTCCAACCAGTGCTCACTGCACTATCTTGGACTCGATGCAGGACCCAGAACTCAGGTGTCTTCTGCAGCGCTGCTGAGGTGCAGTGCTTTGAAGAACACCACCAGCCCAGGTGCCCACCCAGCCAGCAGAGCTTACAGGGCCAAACCACTGCTAACAGGGCCCTGGGTGGGCTGGCCCTAGACAGCACAGAAACACTACCCGGGCTAAGTGCCACAGTGCCCCTTCCCTGTCTTTATGCATAAGTGTCTTAACTAGCAAGTGTATCGCAGCAGAAGAACATCCCTTCAAAGGCCTCAGGAAAAAAAGTCTGAAGTGAATATATTTGAGTCAAACAAGTGTAAGCAAGTAAACTTTTATTCATGATGATTTATGTATGACAAATGCTCACCACAAAAATGAAAACTTTTGACTTACTCTGTATTTAGCAGTGAAAACAGTCATCTGTTCATTGTAAAGTATCAAGAAGCACATCACCAAACAATCAGAGATCCAACATATTGGTTTTTCCTCACAATGTACCGAGTTGAAGATCTTATACAAATCTAAACGTTCCACAACAAGTTCTAGAGTCACCTGAGTGCTTGGCAAGAACAGTATTCATTTAGTAGCAATTACATTGCCTGTAGTGGAATTCACAGAGCACTTCTTGCAAAAAGGTAACTTTTCACAAAATATACACCATTAGCTCATAATTGGGCTGAACACTGGGACCAATTATTAGTAATATATTAATTTCTTTCAATGGTAGCAGTTTGCCAGTAGGAGGATCTACCCCAACAGGAAGTTATGTTAGGATGGAAGGAAAACTTATCTCATTGTAGCCTGATTGGTAAGGCTACACTTACCAGCACCTGCAGCTATTACCTCACTCAACACTTTCTCTTAATTCACATTTCAAACATACTACACTGAAGACAACAACTCTGAAGTTAACTTGTGAGCATGGACGAATGTACATAAGGTTTTGGTAGTCATTTAAAGCTGTAATTGATATGCAAAAAAGTCCTACAAACCCATTACAGATTAAAAGAAATAACCAGAATCATGGTATTACATACAAAATATTCTAGCACAAAGATGAATACAGTTATCAATTCATAAGAGAACAAAATTGTTATAAAAAAGATGCTGCCTTTTAATCACTTAAGAACAGCAAGTAAGAAGGCGACATTCAGAAAAGTGCACAGTAGAAAAGAATTGTTCAGTTTTCTGAGAAAGATGAATTTTTCTTCAGACATCAGGTTTTTTTCAGAAATGTAGTGGGCTTGCTTATGTTCTTTCCAGAGTCAGTCTCTTCTGGCATTGATGTTCCATGAGGCATTTACTCCGATATGTAGGAACGATACATTAGGGCCACAATAATTGCTGCTACTGCTGGGATCACCCAGTTGGACCACGAACTAGAAAAGGTTTAGAAATATCACTTTAGAAGTGGTCACCAATCTTAAAAAGGTTAAGTCACTAGTTAGCAGAGTTGCACTGTTTTTGCACGCCCGCCAACAGTTTGAAGTTAATTCAGCAAACTACACCGATACCTCAGCCAAGTAAAATAGCTTGTAACTCTAGTACAGCGTACTGCAGTTGTACTAGCATTAAAACAACTTTGCTCAGAGGACAGTAAGGTTCTAGCCACACTTTAAAGCCATGGCTTGTTGCACAGAACAGGCTCATTCATTCAAAAGCCATTCTAAGAGGCAGCATCACACAATGCTCAGGCACCCAACCTCACCTACCCCTCCAATGCGCCTGCAACAGTGCCCTGAGGATTCAGTGTTAGGCTACACCGTATCAGTGCATCAGCCAGACACTACTACTTTACACAGTTAGATTTGGTTGTGTTCACACACATTTAAGACTTGCCCCTCTTTCTGAGGCACTATTCTTCATATTGCTTCTTAAATTTGTTACAAAAATGGCAGTGATGGCAGCAAGTGCCTTCTACATCAGTCACCCAGAAGCCTCTAGAAAGGGAGATTTAGGCACCATAAGCTATTTGGTAGAGACTTGGACACATTAATGAGAAAAAGTCCTCCCAGTAAGGTGACATCTAGCAAAATGGTGCATACATGACAGCTTGGACTTCACATAAAACACAGTTTTCATGAATATCCTCTGACAAAGCTTCCACTAGGTGAAAACTATTCAGCTTTCAAAGCTCCCGAAATAATGTCTTAAGGCACTTCAACTTTAACATCAGAAGTCATACCATACCTGGAATCAGACTGTGCAGTGGTAATAAGAGTTTCCTGGAAGACAAAACCACAAAAAAAGTTTACATCAGGCAGACATTTTCCATCACTAACTAGCCCTCAAGCTTCTCAATACTGACCAACTGCGACTAACTGCTGCCTTTTCTAAATGTAACAATTTGAGAATTTATCTTCTGCATTTTATTGGTAAAAATTTCTGTAATCAGATACAACACTAACAACTCAGTTTATTGTCTTTAGAAAACATGGTCTTGAGCATCTTGCAACTGTTGTGTTTGAAGCCAGTGAGCAGCAGAACCAACCTGCTGTCTGACCTTACAAAGTTCAGAAAAGGAAACACACCCGTCCGCAGCAGCTTCTGACATAAGCCTTTGGTGAAGTTTGCTTCACCTGAAGGTTACATCTTTGTTGCCTAAAACAGGAGGCTGAGTTACTTTATGGGGGGGGAGAAGAAGGGGCTGTCTGTATGCATGTGTAGTATGGGGTGTTTCTTGAAGGTTATGATTGTCTGTCTCTTTATAGACAATGATTTATTGTATGCCTAAAATCTAACTGAAAATGTCTCCAAATTAACACAGATATATTACTTATGTGGAGCTTAGGTGAAGTTACTGGCAGATCTCTCGATGAAATGCATAAAACTCAATTTGCGTTTAATAGTGTTTAAAATTTTCAATCAAAACATTGTTCTTTTGGATATCTTGCTTTTTTTCTTTTCAATTACCACAATAAAAAGAACATTATCAGATTAAATCCTAGCTATGTGCAATACAACTGTGTGAAGATTTTTCATTTCAATACTAGTTGTACTAGGCCATAACTGTATTTAAAAGGTCTAAGGATTAAAACTAGATCTGCTGCTGAATACAGAACCAGAATATTTATAAATCAGCTAGAATGAAGGACTCTCCAGATCCCTTTACAGGTTCAGCAGGCTGCTTTATTGCATATAAATATATGATGATTCAGGTGTACTAAAAGATACCATCTTTAAAAGGACAGGCTTACAGTTACCTCTGTATTGGTTTTGTGACTGCTCCAAAGAGAGCAATCTGCTCTCAAAGCAGAGCAAGTTGTGCCCACATTACGGCTAAAGCCTTTTGCAAGAGACCAGTATTAATCCACAGGGCCAGAGGGTCCTCCCCATCTCCACCCCTCCTACAAGCACTAAAGACAGTAGGAAAAACGTGGGTCACTAAAAATGAATTTTTAGCAGTACGACAAAAAGGCAAGCCTGCTTTAAACACAGCACAAAGACAAGGGACATTTGAAAGCACCTGCCTGCTGAAGGCTGCTAGAAAGCCTGGGTACAGGAGCCTAGCTTACTGCTAGCACACACCCAGAGCACAGCGCCACACAGAACAACCCGATCAGCTACACCCACCCTTCCTGCTGGAAAAAAAGGATCCCTGGCTCTCCAGCAGGAACTGGAGAACATCCAGGGGGGTGCCACTGCAACACACAGGAAATTGGAACAGAGTGTGGTAGGAGGTCATCCTGATGCATCTGAAATCCAACGACCACGGCTTGACCAAGTTTCCAGGGTATAGTATAATCAAAAGGTGGTATTATTACTATTTGCACAGGGCAATTAGCTTCCTACTCTTGTAGTTTAACCAAGAATTGCCCAGAATGTAAGAAAAAATCCAAATGTCAGATGCTATTCTTGGTGGAACACTCTGAAATGCTGTTCCCATCCCATTTCCTAGTTATTAGTATGTTACTTGCATTTCTCAGTAAATATAGTTACTATAGTGAATATTTCCATGTTTATTCTTTACTTTCTTCCCTTTAACTTCAGGGACTTTACAGAAGTAATTGTTCTTGAAAGTAATTGCTTAAGGAGCACAAGCAAGAAGATCCTATTACTAAAATGCTCCATTTTAAGTTATGCTTCACTATTTTCCATGTACACTGCTGTGCTGTTAAGCCAGTCCTAAGCAACGTCCTTTATGTACACGATAGCAATAGGTGTATAATTTAAATCCTCCTGCCCTTCCTCCTTTAAGAGGATTTTATGAGTTTAATAGGTGACTGCCAAAATAACCTTATTTGAAAAGAGAAAAAAATATTAGCTGCAAGGCAGTGCGATACTACACTGCCAGGACACTGCCCGCAATATCTGCTGAAACAGTCAGTATGTGAATAGTACCTGAACCTTGAAAGTATCACTAATGCTAGATAACTAATCTATTTTGTAATAATCATTCATCTACATTCTGCATCTAACACTGTTATCAATGTACTGTTATAGCAAAATAGTCCAGAATCAATGATTTTCTAGTGTTCAGATTAAAGAGGGGAGAAGAGAAGAGGAAAAAAAGGAGGAAAACACTATCCTTAAAAATCAGCCTGAATTATTTTCACCTCTGAAGCGCAAACACCTCAAAGTGAGTGTACTTTGTACAGAGACATCACCTCTAATGCCTAGAAGTGATGTTATGTTTCAGGAAAATACTTACTGCTGGTTTCTGAAGCTTCCCTCTATCATCCTGTGGAAAAAAAGAAAAACACTTACTGGGGGGGGAAAGCACTCAAAAACTCATTTATTACTAAAATCAGCTCAATTCTATTATGCTAATGTACATCTATTCCTTCTTAAGAAAGGTATTATAAAAGAGCAATAAAGAAATAACAGCACTCTAGCATATTTCACTATTTCTTACGCCCATGTCTTTGTATCTCCTTTGCCTCTGAGCAGTACATACCCTTAGCTTGCATACATATTACAGTAGTACTAGTTTACTTCTGCCTAGTCTGCTTGTATCATGGGCAAAGTTATCTAACTAGTACTGATTCAACACAGAAGTCTAACTCCATGGCTCTCCCATAAACTCGATCAGTTTTCCAACTAGCAGAGAAATTCATTACAAAAAAGGTAGTGTATCATCTTGATAGTGTTGTAGTTGTACATAAGACTATCAACAATTGCTTACTTCCTATCATATAAAAGTTGGTGCTTGTTTGATAAGAAAGGAAAATTGGTAGCTAGGGTAAGAAGAGTTTTAATATGCCAGTCATCAGCAGAAAGAGATTACAAGTTTATTACGTTATAAATATGAGGTAATTCAGGTCTGATTTGTATCATGAGAGGCTACAGTTTTAATGGCTATCAAAACACAGCTTAAGATGTATCCAGAATCAAGAATCTTACTGTGAAACACACTACTCAAGACAGGGATATTTATCCCAAAGGTAAGACAAAAGCACATACACAAAACAGATAAACAGAAGAGGCAGTGACAAGCACTAGAATGAACACTAGTGGTTTTCAACTACCGACATGCAGGAGAACATAGAAAAAGGCAAGTCAGAAGGAAGCAAAGGCAAAGGTCTCTGGCTAAGGGATAGAAATAAAGCCTTTAAAGCTTGAGGTAGGAAAAAAAGGTGCTTGTTAAAAGTGTAAGAAATTGCAAGGAGAAAGTAGAAAAAAAGCTGACACAAGAACTGGTGGTAACCATTGAACAGCCTTGACAGCTTCAAGTGTGTAACAGTGACACAGCACAGAATAGTACTGTCAAGTACAGGTAGACAGACGAATCATCAGACAATAAGAAACCTGTTACAGCAAAGATGCGTCTAAGCAGACATGTGAAGACTCAGTCTGCACTTGCAGACCCAGATGGAGGCTTGACATGCATATTTACAGTGATGAAAGCATAGAAGGGACTGTTAGTAATCACTCTGCACACTGAGGTATCTTCAGAAAAGGCCCTGACATACATACTCTGACATATCATCTTTAGTGTCTTATGCCTTGCTTTACGGCTCTTTTATAGAGCTCACAGGTCAGAAATGATTCCTACTCTGATTATTCAATAACCAAGCTGAAATGCATTTCAAAGCAGCAAATCTACACGTGACCACTGCTACAGTGTATTACTCAGCTGCTAAAGACAGGTCCTACCAATCTCTAGTCCTGTTCCACAACAAACAACTGCAGAGCTGGCAAACAGCCATGCTAGCAACTCTTCCTATTTCAAAAATCAATTCCCCAGAGAGGTATCTAGAGACAAGAGCACTGTTGTAGGCAGCAAACATCTTACATACTCACCGGATGAAGCTCCCCAATAATAAATGTCTCTGACAGCGCCCTTGCATCTGTGGAGTGGCCAACATCTTCAAAGTTCTCAGTAGCATCTCCCCCAGCCTGCTCTCTGAGCACCTCTTCACCTCCTGGGTGCTGCAATTCAGTCAGTTGTGAATTTGTTAGTAGAAACAAAGCTATTTTGGCAATTCTAAAAAATGAAGTTTGACATATGATTTAAACCAAGTACAACCTCTTTACATAACTCTAGGGCTTTATACATTCTCAGAAGTCAGAAAGAAAAATGAAGTCTCCCCTCTGTCAGTGGCTGATCAGCACAAGACAATGCCCATAGCAGCTGCAGAAGCATTTAGAAGCTAGCAGGAGTTGCACTCTCTTCGCCCATCTACAGGAACTCTATGCACTCCAGACAGTTTTATACAGAAAAGAGACAAAAGTCAAGAGGTATCAGTTGCAGCAAGCAGTATTCAAACTAGATAGAACAAAGTTATCCACAAGAAGGGTGATCCAACACTGAAACAAGTTGGCCAGAAAACCTGAAGGATTTTCATGCTTGAAGCAGGCCTAACTTTCAACAACTTTGAGCTGCACATTGAGCCCTTACCAGGTACTTTACAACAGAAGTTACTGCATGACTTTATCTCATAATCCAGCTACTTTCAGCTGCTTTAGCACCACTGAAAATTCTTACAAGGCACTACATTAGCTTAACACTTGGTTTTAGCTGACTGTGGAATCACAAGACCACACTGCTGACAAACCATCACAACGGAGAGTAGCTCTCCTAGCATGTCCCAGTTCCTCAACCCATCACCCTTCCTTTAATCTAGATCGCTGCTACCGACTGACTTCTATTCTTCCCCCAGATACATTGGTATGATTGTGCAGTTTCACAACCCCACTATATCAAGTAACTCAGTATATAGCACAAGATATACCATACCTTTTAGTTCAATTAATTTTCTAAGAGCTAAGTTACTCACGTAAGTAACACGGCAAAAAGTTTGTCAATCAACTTAGAAGTGGGAAACTACTCTGTAAACAGCAGTAGTGATTAGATAAGCAAGCTAAAAAACACGTTAGTAACAGGGCCTTGCAGTACAGCAGCCACAAGGCAAGTTCTGACACTTTACAAATGACAAGACGACAAACATGCCGAACCCTCTACCCTCTAGCACACTGGCAAGGCAAATATGCACAGAGTTAAGATCACTGAAAACTGATCACACTGCATGAGGCACTGGGGATGGAAAGGAGTAAAAATAAATAAAAACACAAACAACGTAAAGACTTCTGCCTTTTTTTTTTTTTTTAATCAAAGCTTCTAAAGCTTCTAATTACTTCCTTTGGTGCTTTTATTCTGTTTTTCAACACTTCTGATGATGGAGCCTAGAACCACGAAAAGAAGCAAATCCTCTATATTGTTTAGGTTCAGGTGTACTCCAAGCAAGATGTACAATAAGGCTGTGCTCACACGACAGAAAGGTATGAGCACTTCTGCCAGACTAAGCAATTCAAATTAGCATTTACTTCAAATCCTCTATATTCACTTCTTAGCAATCTTCCATTCCTAAGGAAATATTTTTCCACACTCATCAAGAAACACTAATAATTTTCAACTGTGCCAAGGCTCTAAAACTTGCAACAATCCTTTCAAATGCAGTTTTTCCTTCTCCTTTTTAAAAAAAGAATGCTGCAAATACTCCTTACTCCCCCCACAAAGGAGTTAAAAGCACTGGTGATCCCCACTATGACTAAGCAAAAGCAAAGAGATTAAGCAATTGCTAGAAGAGAGATTACGCACAGCAACTGAGCCAAAAAAGGTTAAAGGAGTGCGTGCAGAATAAAGATTATGCAAGCAGACGTGCAGATATGGCATGCTGACCAAAATCTTGCCCTTGAATCCCTTCTGGTAAGTGTTCAGGGAAAGGACAGGCCCAAAGTGGAAAAAGTATTGGATTTCAACGCCTTGAAGTATACAGTATTTTACAAAAACTGAGCTAATCTCCCAGATATTGCCATAACTAAGTCTAAAAATTCTGTCCAGAACATTCTTCTATGCCATACTACTGAAATGTGTTCCCCAAACCAGAAGAAATTATTCACCCAGGCATGAATTGTGTTGTATCAACCACTAAGTATTACACTAAAAGGATTATCATGAAATATATGTTATTCCTTAAGCAGAAGGGAAGGCAAAACTCCTTGGAAAGCTCACTTAACAAACAAGGCATGAACAGCAGCAACATGAACCAAAGTTACACCACTCAGTGTACCAGCCTATCTGTGCATTGCCATGAACCATGCCCTGCTCACAACAGCGAATATAACACCAGACACTCCAGAAAAGTGTCAGAGCATATGGGTTACCCTCCTCCCTCAAAGAAAATAAGGCAGAGGATTCTTACCAGCATAACTTAAGTCTATACCAAGTTATCCATTTCACAACCTGCTTCAACAAACCGCCTGCAGACAGCTGCCTAGGGACAGATCCTACACTAAATTGTCCCCAAAGCCCTCCCTCATACCACCAAAAGCATTTATGCAGTTATAGGGACTGTCTCGGTGATATATCCCAGCTTTAATTAAATTTTATTAATTTATCGTCCTATCCATGAGCTGATACCTTTGCCTATAGAGCCATGTGAGTGCTCTGTGACACCACAGAGAAAGTGTGACCACTCTCTGTGGCAACTGCAGATCACCTGAAGTCAAATGACCCTCACTCAGATCTGTCACCACAGATGTACAGGAGGGTGATTTCTCCCTTACAACCCGATTGTAGCTACACCAGCAAAACTAAACCAGAGATTAACTCCATATACAGTTTCTAGCTCAGATTACTAATAAATAGCAACCTGCTAAACTCTGAAACTTACTTTTTCTCCCATCAATACCTCTACCTGGGGTGCAAACTCACAACCCTCCTACAAGCAACTAGCTGTTGTTTGTGTAGTGCGAGTGACACAAAAAGCCTCCATCTCTGCTAATGAAAGGGACAAACTGGAACAACTCGCAAATGGCAACAAAAGGCTTTGATATCAAAAACCTTAGCATTTTCCATGGTTCGATGAATCTCTCAGTCTGGTGATATTGGGCCCTTGTTTACACTTCCATGGAGCACACAAACCTTGCTAACTGAATTTCTGCTTCACTGAGGAGACCCTTGCTGGTCTCTGGAACCAGAAGTCCACAGAGTGGAGAACTGACCACTCCACCTGCTGACAGCTGGAAGAACACTTTAGTTGTTTGTAAAATTTGGGCTCAAAGAAAAGGAAAGCTTTTGCTGATTAAGCTAGTCTAGCTCATTCCTAGAACATTCCTGAACATAAGAATGTAACAAGTCATATAACAGAAGGCTGCACAAAGCCAGCAAAAGATAATACAACTGCACAGCTATACTCGGTGTTGTCATCCGGGTCAAAGGTCTGCAACTACTTCCTTGTGAACTCCTGTCACCTCTTCTCCCCCACTCCTTTGCTCTCCACACAGTCATATTAACTGTGTGTGTCATAGTTCAAGCCTCCCTTAAACTATAACTATCTTAATTCACTCTCTTCCCTCCACAACTGGACTCTAAGGTCAGGTTTAATTTTCAGGGAGATGGGCACAGTTCACAACCAGTGGCAATCCCAAACACAACACTGCACAACAGGTTATCAGAAGTAGAAAGGCACAGTGGCAGAGGCAGAAATACTCTGGGAATCTTAGTTTTATTGTGCAAGATAAACAACTTATTTACTTCAAGGACACCTTCATGTAGCAGGAGGAGTTCCCATAAAACATATCCTATCAACTACAGATATTATAGGAAAAATCTACACTCAGTTTTAGCAGTAGCTATTTAATGACTCTGTATTTTTGAAAGTGGTCATTAGGATTTCAGATGAAGTGCTAGAGAAACACCCCTTAGCTCAGCAGCTACTCCCCTGCTCACAAAACTATTATAAGCTTGTAATGCTTCTCAAAACAAATGCGACACTACGAACTGCTGTTCCTTCTTCCTTCTAGAAAATATTCTCAAACCCTTCTGTAAGTTTCACTGCAATATTAGAAAGTGACAACACTGATTTAAACCTTTGTACATCAAACTCTGCAACTGAAACTCATCTATATTGACAGATTAAATATCAGCCTATTAGTGACACCTCTAAATGTAAATGATTAGTTAAACTTAGGAAATGTCATGCTATTGTCCCATAGTACCATAACATCAGACAAATGCAGTTTATTGCCATAATGTGGAGAAAACATTTTACAATGCCATCTGGCATAATAAAACCTTGTTCTTTTCTGCACCTAATAGTATTTTTATTTGATTAGCACTTCTAGAACACATCTCTGTTCATTCTGTCTATTCTCTGTTCAAATACACCCATGAAAGCCCAAGCTTATTTAAAAAAAAAAAAAATTCGAAATTAGCCATTAATGGTATTTTCCTCTACATGAACTGCACTCTCAAACAAACTTTCAAAATCACCAATGTAACCTTCCCCCAAAAAAAGTCCTCATTAGAGGAATATTTAGTGCATATGCTAGTTTGTTTCCAGAAAGCAGGCTTTCTTGGAAGTAGAGACATCTGTATTTATGTAACCTTCTTTGCTTAATTGAAGCAATCTAACCAATTCCACAGAGACATTGGAAAGACTCTCACTACAGTGGGAAGCAGACCAAGCCACTGAATTTTCTTCTTATTTTATAGACCAAGCTATTCTTGTTCAGGCCCTGATGTCCTATATGATCCAGCTGAACGGCAGGATTGCTTTATTAAGCTAAGGGAAAATAACATCAACCAATCAACATACTTAACCCACCAACTGTCACTTAGCCTTGCTTTTACGCAAGTATTATCTTTACTATAGTCACTACAGCCATAAGATCCCAATGTGAGAACACAGGTATTCCCAGTAACTGTATTCCCTCAAATATGTAAAGCCTGAAACTAAGAAGGTCTCTGTAATACTGGTGCAACAGCCTTTGACTTAAAGGCAATATTGGGGTTTTGTGACTCAAAAATACTGTTTCACAAAGTGCTTTCAGATACTACAAAAGCTGAGGTCTTTTTATTTCCTCTCTTACACAGTATACTTTGATAAACAAAATTCACAGATATATATTCAAGCTAAAAAAATGATCCCAAGATCTGCTGTTTCAAGAACACCAGTTGTTGAAGTTTTCACCTTCAGCAACCTTTAGGTTAAGATGATAAAGTCCACAATCAGCATCTCATCTGTATTTTGAAGGATCTTTTCTTAGCATGGCTCCCCGAGGACAAAGCTCATATTGTCACCCTATGTACCAACATCCACGCCATTTCAGTCCTCACCACTTGCTCAGGAAACACACACACACTTATTCCACTTCCAATAAAGCGCTCAAAGGCTGAGGGCTCCCAATAAGAGCCAAGTTGCACTAAGGCACAAGTTTTATGAAATGTAAACAGCTGGTTAGAGAAAAGACCTCCCACAAGCAACGTAGCGCAGGGATAAGCAGCAGACATTCATGTATTAAGTTTATCCTGGATTGTCTTGTGTTTAAGAACAGCTGAAATGCTGTTTAAGTTCCTAACCTTGAAGAGAACATCTCCTTAGGTTAGTGCAGGAACTAGAAAGACCACGTGTTTAATTAAGAAATGGGACTGCCGTGAAGGCAGTTTTTGTTCACAGCTCCACACTCACTGGAACAGTGACAGTGCTACATAACCTTCTCCTTAGGAGGAGCAGCAGGAGTGCTTACAGTGAAGTACTACTAGACTTTTAGTAGCCAGTGTTTAATCCCTGGTACAGCTTAAACTTTTCTACTCCCACATGGAACTGCAACAAGCAAGGCCGAGTTTGACTAACAGCGCTATTAAAAACACTTGTGTAATTCACACTTCACTGAGAGCAATTTACAGTACTGGCATTTATAGAAACTCCACTATTTCTTTACCTATATTGGGTGTAAATCTTTCAAGGTGTCTGGCAGCCAATGACACATTACCACATCACCTTATAAGTTAACCACATATTGAAAGGATTCAGGAAAAGGCGGGAAATAAGTTATTGCCCTATTAAGTTTCTTCATGCAAGAGTTCCACCTTAGGACTCACTAACACAACACATACTGCAACACTCCAAACCTTCACTCAAAATGAAGCTACACTATTGAGGACTGCTGAGGGAAAACAAACAAAAAAAGATGTTATCTGATCTTATTTATTTATTATCTCAGAATGTCAGCACTCCCGTTCAAGGTTCAGCCCCAAAGGCAACACTAAAAGCTGCCCAGTTCAAGAACAGAATTTGATCCACAGGTACCAGAGAGCTTCAGACATGGCACTGTTGCTCAAATAGCAATTATAATCTATTCCTTGAGTCTAGTTATGGACAGCCTAAACTTTTTTGATATGTTACAAAACTGGCAAGTATTTTCTTGAAGACTTAAATTCATTCACTTTTTTTGGAAAACGACATGTAAGACAGTACTTCTTAGTGTCTGCCACCTTTATCACACATTCTGAAGGAAGAGGATGCAATGTTCTCTGTGTTATTAATTAACAATAGAAGTTTGTTAGCTCTGTGCATTGCTTTTTGTTGATTTTTAACTCAGCAGAAGAGTTCATAGCACTGCTGTGTACCAAAGAAAATTGATCTAGTTCAGAAGAACAAGTTATTTCAATTTATTAGGCTGCACAAATAATTCCACTTCTCTCCTTGGCTTTGCCATTTTAAGCAAAAGATGGATGTAGAAAACACACAAAAAGAGAGGTTTATTATTTAAAGTGCTTAATACCATGAATATCAAGATGTGGCTACAAGCAGTCACATAGGCTTGATTTTTCAAGGGTCATTATCAACTCAAAAGTCTTTCTCAAGTTAACAAAAAACTGTAACAATCCTTTTTTAATTGGATGCTACATCTTTTGTCAGCTTGGAAGAACAGAAGGGAGAAAGAAACCTCAAAAAAGAAAAAGCACATCATGAATAAACCCTAGCGATATTTAACATTGAGAAAAAAAAAAAAATCTCAGTATTCGGTCTTTTAAATCTCCACAAGATGGGGAGGAGGAGGGAGAGGGAATTGCTGCAGCCCAGCCAAGGAAGCTACTTTATTAACTCCCTCTGTCAATGATTATTACATCAGTTGCTTGTTAAATCTGATCGAGAGCCTCAGCTGGAAAGGCAGCGGCCCACAGCAAGAGCACCACACTCCAGAGGCCCTGGGACTTTAACAGCTCCACATTACCACACTACATGCCCAGAACCCTGTGCGCTAAAATCGCTATAAAACCACGAAGCCCCTGGAGAACATAGTTCCTGATAAAAGTGGAAGGTCTAAGGAGACAGGAGAAGGAAGCAAACACCACTGGATTACAGTCAAATCTGATAGTTCTGAGAGTTCAGGAGAAGGGAAGCCGACGACACACAAGCTTTGGCAACCCAGAAACACCGGGAAGAAAGTGCCCGAAAACAGCCCAACAGCCGAGGCCCGGGGCGAGCAGGAGCGCCGGCCCACGGAAAGGCCCGGCGAGACACGCACCTCCTCAAGGAACTTGGTGACGTCGTAGATGCGGTTGTGCAGGATGAACCAGGTGCTCTGGCTGTTGTTGTGCTTCTGCACCTCCTCGAGGCGGTAGTAGCGGCCCCGCCACGACTCGTTCCCGCTCCCGCCGGACCCCACCATCGCCCCAACCCAACGAGCACCCGCGCGCGCGGCGCCCGCTGTCCCCGCGCCTGCTACTCACCCCCCGTGCGCGCGCTCATTGGACCCTGCGCCGCAGCCTATCGCCGCCGCCTCTGCTTGGCCCGCCCCCTAAGCCGCGGCTTCTCATTGGCTCGGCAGCGTGCTCCTCACAGGCGGCCTCGGCCTGTCCGCATATGATTGGCGGACTCCCCGTCGGTCCGGGGGCGTGTGGGCGTGGTCGGGGCCGTTAAACGGTGCCTGCTAAGGCTGCAGGGCTCGTCTTGCTGGTCTCCGGCGCTGCGGGGTCTGCCTCTTGTTCGGCAGTTGAAACAGACAGTTTTGTCTGGTGATCTCGAAGGTCTTCTCCAACCATGGCTACGTTCGTGCGCAATCCTCTGCGCTGGAGGAGGCCGTGCGGGGGCGGGCGGTGTGCGCACCAGCGGGCGGGCGGGCTGTGACACGAGTTATCTAGCGGCCCCTCCGGTCAGGTCTCAGCGGCTCAGGGTTGCGGCTGATGAAACGGAGCTGCCCGTCGTGCCGTTGTTAGGTACGCAGTATTGCGGCCCTTGTACAGTGCTTAAAGTCAACCCGAACTGCGTGCGTACTGCTTCACTGAAATAAAAGATGTTCGTGGGTTTGGACCCCAGGCGAGCTTTAGCGCCCCAAAGCGCCACCTTTGCGCCTTGCCAGGTAGTTCTCCAGGTTGTTACCGCGCCCTGAACCGGGCAGCGAGGCGGCTCTGAGGTGGGCGCCCTCGTTTTGCTGAGCTGCCTTCACCTTCGCCATGGGCAGCCGCTGGCCCTCGGCCGGCGCAGGTGCGTTTCGCTGCGGCGGATCAAGGACAGGGCGGCTTTGAGCTCATTTACTGCAGCAGACCTGCACTTGCAACACGGACGCGCGTCCTCTGCAGCCGGAGGCTACCACGGAGCACGCTTACAGCCCCCGCATGCAGAACAGCTGCGCCTTGCCTCGCTCTCTGCCTGCTCCGAAAACATTTTAATGTTAAGAAAAAAAAAAAAAAAAAAAAGTGGCCATGCTTGCGACACAGCCGCTTTCCCAACTAGCCTCGGCGCTGCTCGCGCTGCGCCGTGACTCAGAGCCCGGCGCGGAGGCACCGCCTCGCACCCCCTGCAGGGCGGGAGGCGGATTGCAGGGGCTCATTCTACCCGCCTCCCTCCGTCCCGCTCGGTGTGCGGGGGATCATCCCAGGCCCGCTCCCCCCCGCCCCCTCGCATTGCAGGGGCTCGCCGCCTGCCTGCCCCCAGCGGCGGCGGCGCGGGCGGGAAGCGGGCGGCGGGAAGCGGCGCCCCTGAGGG
>VWPW01010751.1:150254-202107 GCA_013389825.1 Crypturellus undulatus
GGAGCCGCTGCTGCCCCGCCGCGCTCGAGGCCCCGGCGGCGCCCGGCCCCGGTACCGCGCTGGCAGCGCTCCCTGCACGCTGCCGTGTGTCTGGGGGTGCGGGGCGGTTACCTGGGGCAGTTAAAAGCGGCGGCCTGTGGCCAAGTGTCCTTCGCTGAGCTGGCGCTGACGTGCCTCGCTGTGCACAGCCGAGGGGGACAGCTCCGCGTTTCCTCACTGACTAACCACGCCATGTTTCGAGGTCCTTTGGCCACTATTACAGTAAGCCCGGTGGGAAGTGTGCCTGTAGTCCCTCATGGCTCCCCCAGACGTTTCCAGCTTTAATGTGGAGGCTCTTCATCCCATCACCCAGAAAATACCAAATACCACTCCCAAACTCTGTGATTCACCCTTCTGTTTTGTTTGAAAAGCAACAAGAAGTGTCCTCCGACAAAAGTCCTATTTGGTTTGGCAGCCATTCTGCAGTGTTTTCAAGATTGTGCTTTTCTAGAAAAAAATGTTGTGGTTATCAGCATCTACAGGTATCACTTCTCTCTCACTCGTAAGGCCTGCAACCTGCCAGGAAGGGAATTGTGTTATGTGATTCGATTTAAACTCGATAAATCTATGTTAACTGCTACTGCTCACTTTTTTTTACTCCTTTTTTTTTTTCCTTCCCTGAAGGGACAAACCATTTGCAAACACTCTGTCCCGTTAGCTTTTATGATCTCCAGGAAGACTGAATCCAGTGAGCGGTTCCGAGAGGGGAGCTGTCCTCAGGCAGCAAGCGGATCCCTGGAACACTGCAGCACGTGTTTTACAACGCCTTTATCACAGAAAGTCCCCAGGTGGCTATCCAGGATTGTTTTAAGCATTACAAAAGTTGAGGAACAAATCCTTCTTTTCTGTGTTCACAAACTAACAACAATTTTTCTCTCATTCTTTTCAACTGCCTTTTTCCTGAAAGCCATAGCTCCTGGAATTTCCTGATGAAATTATAATCTTGAAGCCATTTAAAAAAAATCTCTAATCCTTACAAGTGGAAGAAAGAAACTTGAAATGCATCTTTTAAGGATGAAAAAATAAAGAAGAAAAAACTTAAAATTGCAGTTAGAAAACACTCATATTATGAATTTTTAGCACATAACTACGGTTAAGCTCTACGCTGTAAAAAAGACGAAGCAAAATCAGAACAATGAAGTTGTGTTTAGCATTGCTTCTCAGAAATGTTTTCAGAGATGTTTCAAATAGTTTTATTATTTTCTTGATTGCTCTGGTAAGGCCAGTTGAAGTAAGTTTTTTTGAGACTTTGCGTGGGGAGTACTGTTAGAACAACTCTGTGCAATGCTTGGGTCTGGGTTTGGATGAAAAGCAGACTTCCTACTTTACTTTGCAACACTGATTCACTGACTCATAGCCACATAGAAAGTGGCTATGGTAAAAAGTGTTCTCTGAATAATGACATTTTAGCTGTTCTTTCTTGTGTCATAAATATTCCAGTTCCTTTACATTGTACCTGGCTGTGCTGCAATATATAAAATCCAACGATGGTCGTGCAGCCAATGGACCATAACTTCATATTGCTCTAACGCACATGAAATGTGTGATTGCTGTTGGATAACACTGGTAAGGTGTAACCTACCAAAGGTGTTTGAAAAACCAAATCCATGGAAAGAAATAGATTCCTATCTCTGGCCAGAGTATAATCCTAAATAGTCACAGCTCAGTTACATCAACTTGAATCTCTATGGAATGATTACGGTATCTGGTCCCTCACTCTGAGTGTGCAAAAAGTAGCAAGAAGGATAAGAGTCACGTTTTCAGCTCAAAATAAGGAGACTTAAGATAAAGATTTGCAGGTAAAGAATTTTGAGGGTTATTATTTATTTCATATGTTTAGGAAATTCCAAATGCTACAAAGTTGGAGTAGGCCTGCTCAGTGGAATGGTAAGGAACAGCATGTACTCCATGTACTAACTTCTCACAAGGTATCAGATCTTGAGCACTTCAAACTCAATAACTGTGTGGGAGCACTTCGTTAGAACTACTATGCACCTAACCACATTCCAAATGCCTGCTATGTTTTCTTGGTGTTTTAATAAATGTGAAGCATTGCATGTATTAAAAACACACTCAAACAAAATGCTGATCTTCACACACTTCTCTGGGAGCAAGAATTGGAGAAAAAAATGGTCTGTGATCATGATTAGTGATGTAGCTTAAAGTGATTCTGAATTACTATAGCTTTGAGTACAACATAAGAAGGTGCGTGTAGAGGGAGGTGGATGTAATCAGGGAGCACATACATTTTCTGTTAGGAAGGGCAAGAATGAAAAGAGGAGGGCAAGATTTCCTGTGGTGGGCCATGTCCCTCAGGGTTATTGTTCTCAGCAGACTGTGGTGCTTGTGTGCTCTCCTGAAGATGTCTGTGTTGGGCTTCTGGCAATAAAACTTGCTTTCCAGGCAGCGGGGAAGCAACTTCACAGAGAGATTCCTCTACTCACGACTCCTTGGTAGATGGTAGCCCAAGCATAGGCACAGAAGAAGATGTAAGGGATGCTTTTGTTCTTGTCTTTGCTCTGAATATTGTGACATTTTTTTAAAAAATGGGAGTATGATGCATTGTATATAGTAAAAGTATGCTTGATTTTCTGTTATAATTGACTGAATTAGATTACACTGACTATGTAATCTTAATCAGAAAACAATTAATTGATTTTTTTTTTGCCTGATATCATATACTTAAAAGTTCTCCAAATAAATACCTGCCTTATAATATTGATTTTTTTTTTCTTTTAAGATCAAACTGCTGCTCAGGGATAATCACCTGAACATGAACAACACCAGACGTCAGTCTCTGTTCTTTGTCAGTCTGCCTGAGCTAGAAAAGCTCTGTGCCATTACGGTAACCCTGAGCCCCCAGTTGCCAGAATCTGAGATAAGGAATGTACAGATAAAGATTTGCAGGTAAAGAATTTTGAGGGTTGTTATTTTCAGAAGCCCTTGGGGGTTGTTATTCAAGGATTTTATTAGCAATAATTGACTGAAGTAAAATGAGCAAAATTCATAATAGCAGTTAAGCACAAGCACCTTTTCCATTACATTTTGAATGTGATCTGGTAAAACTAACAAGACCTCCTATGTGGAATTAATAACTAGTTAAAATTAATCTATGATGACATAAAAAGCTGGAATACTTTAGGTGCCACTTCTGAGGTACTGCACTGCTTTATGGAGGCTGAGACTGAGTGAAGAGAGTACTCATAAAGCGCATGTACATTCCCAATGCACAACAAGCATTATGCTGTTCTCTCTGCTAGAAAGGGGAAGAAATGAGAAATTCTACCAAAGTAAGAGCCACTGGGATATTTTTTCATTTGTCAAAGACTGCAGTCTTTTTCTTAGACTTAGACCCACCTACCTTGGGTGGATTAAGAGCAAACTAACTTGGGATACACCAACATACTGTATAAACTGCTAGAAATCAATTAAAAATGTAATGCATTATTTTTGTAAAAGGTAAGGGAAATAATTTAAACTGAGCAAGTTGAGTACGGAAAATTCTTTCTGATTTTTTTTCAAACTTTTCTTTATAGACAATTATTATTTATGCATCAAGACATCCTCTCTGCACCTGTAATCGGAACACTAAATCAAATTTCAGTAGTAATGGCGGTCAGTAATTACTGTGTAAACAAATATTTGCAGTTATGGATACATGTTTTTCTGATGTTTTTCTGAGGACCCAGTATAATTATATTATTTAAAACAAACATGCAGATACATGCATTAGTAATGTGGATGACAGCTTAAGTCTTCTATTATTTTGGTGAAGTGGCCTTCCCAGATGCCACACAATTCACAGTGACTGCAGCGGGGTCAGGGTTCTGCCTTAGCTTTTTAGGCAGTCTTCTGCTTGCTTGGTAATGTATCTTTAGCTAGAAATTAGATTACGCTAAAAGATAAATGCACAACTCAGTTACCATTCTCTTTTAAACTACAGGATGTGGTATTTACTGCAACTCTTTCTAAATGTGTTTTTCTAAGGCAAAGGTCCCGATGAGCCACACAATTTATAATTTGCTAAAATATCCCTTTAATGTCAGATACTTGGAGAATTGTGGTTTGTTTGTTTGGTTTTGTTTATCTGTTTGGTTTTCCAGATAGCTTTTTTCAAAACTGGAGTGTGTCAAGCATATATAGTGAAACAAGGAGCTACTGTAAGTGCCGTAAGATGTTACGAGTCTTCTGTTGTTAAGATTATTTTGCTTACCTGCAGTTTCTGTTGCCAGAGATGAGTATTGAAATTTGTTTCTTTTCCTGGAATTTGCAGTACAGGACCCCTAGGCAAAATGTGACTTGCAAACCTGGTTATAATAAGGATACTGTATCAGAGACAAAAGATTTTTTAAAAGTTCCTTTCCAGGGTTGTTAGTATTTGACTTAAAGGTGAAGCCATTTGGGTTGGAAACCTGCAGCTCCCGTTTTGGCATGATCCTTTGGCACTGTGTGCATATGTCCCAGTGCCCCTAAGACTGAGGTGCGCACACAGCTGACTGGGTCCCCATTCACACTTCAGCTTTATCCAGCCTTTGTAGAATTGCCTCAGGGAAACACAACAAAACTTTAGAAGGTAAATGGAACCCTGAGCTGATATATTTTTAGACTGAATATTATGCTTATGTTTTGCTGTGTTCTACTATACAAAGTTTGTGTATTTATGAATATATTTATAGACATACTAAAATTGCTAAGTCAAAAGAGTTATTGTAATCACAGCCAATAGCTCTATTGCTTTATTTGCACACCCAGGGGACATGTTTTTTTCTTTTTTCCAGGTGCATGAATATATATTTGGATTTGGAAAACACATTTATCAAATGCTTTTGTGATCACAAATAACATCTCCTATTGAGTTTGATAGCAGAGCTAATATTTGAAAAGTTTGAGTGTTATGGCTAAGAGATGTGCATCTCGTAAAATAGTGTATAGAATTCAATTCAGTTTTCCTTCAACTCCGTTATCATCCCTGTGAAAGCATTAAAGGAACTGTGGTGCACTTTACAGTGATGACCCATAAAAATCTGAATACTTACATCAACTCTTATGCTAACTTCCCACTGTAGATAAGAAGGTGAAAAGTAAAGATACTAACATTTACTAGGATTTGGTCCCAAAATACAGTAGCAGTGCCTTTGCTGAAGCAAAGCATCCACTGAAGCCTTTTAAAAAGCCATCAAATGATTACTCTTCTTTTCTCGCTGTCATTTTTAGCTGGAAGCACCACAAACAGTTACTCCTGCCATTCTCCAAACCTGTCTCTCCTACACACTCATAGCCAGATTTGCACCCAGATGGAACAAGGCCGGGCATCTCTTGGTGCAAGGTATATTGGTCACCTGTGTGGGGGAATCAACCATTTCATTTTCAGTTCTTTATTACTGAAAAGAAGGAAGGGCCTCTTGGACCATCTTTCATTCTACCAAGCTCTGTCTTGGTACATGTTAGTTCCTTTACATGACAGCTTTCTGCTAATTGCTATGTAGGACAATTGTAACTTATCAAAGTATGGAAAAAATAGATGTTTCATATAACCATGATGTAGTTTCCTTATTTCCTGATTAAGTAAAGCAGTTTTGTAGATCATTCAAATATGGAGGAAATGTATTTTTTCCTAGTCACAATATTAACAGATTATTTTATACAAATGGCTGTTTTTCAGGATCTTCAAAACATATAGCTCCCTGATGAAATCAGCTTATTCAGGGATAGCAGCTAAAAGAGCATTAGATTGGTAGCAGATAAAAAATTGACTTCACTGAAACAGACACTGCCCAACAACAAGGTTCCCCTGGGTCTTGCAGCTTGTCCAACTCCATGTGTTGCTAAAACTGGGCAAAACAACTAAAGCTGAGTAGATCTGCTAAAGAAAAGAGAACACTGAAAGAGGTTTTACTTTTTCCTGTAACTGTATTTGACATAACTCTCACAGAAAGTTGATATAGGCCTTCAGTAATCTTAAGGACTTGCTGAGCCAGCTAGTATGAGGTGTGGGATTCCGGTTTCATCAGCAGAGAGACCAATTTTAGAGTCTCTGCCTCCATTTATTTGAAGGATCATTTTCATCTCGGAACATTTGACAGATTTCTTTTACAATACATCTACACAATCAGTTGCAAGTGTGTAGCTAAATGAGCAGTACAGGGACAAGCAGTTGGGAGGTGGATAAGCAGATGGAAATATTCCCCTGAGGAATTCTTTGAAAATAGGGCCAGAATAAAGGCTGAGAAAAAGTAAAGGTTAGGTTTCTGCCAGTCTGTAGGAAGAGTACTAAGGAGTACCTGCACACCCTCGGTTCTTTCTATGATTCTCTCAGTTTCTTCAGATGAACACAGCAGTAATCAGTAGTAGTTCCCAGTTTCTGTCCTACCAGTAAGATCAAAAAGTGTTTATGTAAAGAACACATAGTAGTGCTAGAGTCACCTACTGTCTACCAGCTTTTAATGACAGGTAGTAAAATATAGTTTGCTTTTGAGCTGTAGAAATTTATTAACTGTTATTTAAAATTCATTCCATATGCATATTCCTTATTGGGAAAAAATAGATGTAATCAGTCTTTCATTTCATAGTAATAGTTTAATGAAAAGTTAATTCATAGAAGGTTCTTCCCTTTTGTGTAAGGAACAAACTTTCTAGTTGTCCTGATACACACAAAATAAACTGTTATCTCCCCATTTTGCTTATGTAAAGATATTGGGCGTATGTTTTACAGAATAATATTTGCTTATTTATGTTTTACAAAATAATGTTTACTTATTTATTAAGGGAAGGATTTCTTGTGTCATTCAGGAAGGCAAAATGCTGTTGGTAAGTAAGATATTCTGTTATGCATAAACTTTTGTGAGCAAGATATAATTATGTACTCTCATGTGCTAAATGTTGCTATGGCCGTGTCGTTCCATTTTTCATTCTGAAATAATGACAGTCAAAATACATTTAATGGCAAGTCTTTCTTTATATGTAGTAGTTGTCAGGTGAGCTGCACCCTTAAAAAGTTGCCCACAGAAAAATATAATTTGTCTATTATTAATTTTATGCAATTGATTTCTATTTCCATGCTCAGAGAGTCTTATTCAATGATTTTGAAACTCAGCACTTTAAAGAAAAATATTTTAAATGAAAAAATCCACTTATCTTTTATTTAACAAATGGACTACTGAGGCACGCTGCTCTGGGCTTTGTTTTTACTTCAGTTATGGACCTGAGTGTATCAGAGACACAGCTTTGCATCAGTGTGGAGGCTTGCTCAGTCCGTCTGCCACCCCCTGAGGTACATAAAAGCTCTGCCTTCTACAACTTTGTCCTACTTTTCTTTATTTTCTCTTCTCTCAGATGACTTTAATTTAGTGGAGATAGAAGTGTTTGTTTCAGGTTGTGCTAAGACATGGATCCTATGAGCTGACTACACATACCTAAGTATGTGACGTCCCATGTTACATGCCTGTTGATGCATTCTAGCAAGCACACCAAGCTCACCTGTGTAAAACAGAGATTACACAGACTAATTAAGGGGCCTTTGGAAAAATACTGTCTGTTCATAGCGTTGAGGTGTCTAACCCTATGTGTTGCTTATACTGCCTTGATGCTTATAGTTTGCCTTTTAGCAGCATTCCTTGGAAGGTCTCATAGTCTCACATTTATCTATAGAAAGCTTTGAGTAACAAACATGAAGCTACAGATCAAGTTGTCAGTGCTGCATATAAGATTTCTGTGTGTCATTTTTTTCTGGAATCTTCTGTTTTCTAAACACGGGAACAGCCTGGACTGTTTCATTTTTGAGAATAATTAGTAAATGCTTTAAGAAAACATGGTTCAGATTAAAAAATAACCTTCTTCCTGACAGGAATGTCACCTTCACTTAATATGTTTATACAAAGAGGGCTTATTTGTCAGGCTTGCCAGTTTCTTCCAAAATAAGTATTTTTAATCTGAATTCTTCTTTAGAAGAGATTAACAGAATTTCCTCTTTGGTTTAACTAGACAACATAAACATTAAGGATATCTGTATGAATCTAATTCCAAAAGTACACAAAGCAATGATAGAAGTGATCACAATGTGGTTTGTCAACCAGTTTTTAATACTTAAGATTCATGCCTTCCTACTCTTCTAAAACAGAAATGGCAAGATTTTCTTGCCAGTGAATTAATGAAAACCATGGCAGACCACACAGAGAGAAAATATTTCTTAAATCTAAGTCTTTGGCTGGCTGGTACAGGCAAACCTTTCCATTGTGAAAATATATGGTGTCTCTCGAGCTGCTCACAGGATAAAAGTGTGTTTTGTATCTTGTTAATGCTTTTGCTGGGGCCTTGCACTTGCTTAGGTAAGTTGGTATATGTAGCAACTAGATTGTCAGGCATGAGTTTCTAAACTGAATTTTAAAAAAGCTTGCAAGGAAGGTGGAGAACTGAGCTGAGCTTTCCTTCTTGAAATAAATATTTCATTGATTTAAGTAACCTTTTAACCTTTTGACTTACGTACCATTTGGAAGTGTGGCTCTAACCATGGAGATAATATCCTTCTGAAATAAGCAGTCTGTGAGAGCTGATAAATGAATAATAACCTAAGATCTTCAGAGTATTTTGATACAAATAATTCTTGCCATGCACTGTTATCTTTTACTGTTGCAGAATATTTACAAATAATTTTGTTTTCTTTTTTAAGCTGGGAGAGTTTGATATTTCGGAAAACATCTTGAAGATATTTGACAGCAATGAAAACACTGTGATTGACAGTCATTCCATTCTAAGTAACTGGTGCTATGTTTTGCCAAGGTAGGAGTTTGTTTAAATTCCAGTAGAAACAAACATTTCCTGGGCTACTTGCTATGCAAATTGCGAATTTGATACTAGTGATAAATTGTCTGTTTGGTAGTCTGTTTTACCTTCAGGAAGCCATTTTACTTTTATTTTCTTATTGTTCTTATAGAAAAGGCAAAAGAAAAATAATCGGTGAAGGCTACATTTGATATTTAAATCTTATTTTGATTTTAGTAATCTGCTACTTTATGATATGTAAGAGCTTTCTCTCAAGTAGAATTTTATCAGAAAGCATCTGTTTAAAGAAAACATATTTCCTCTTGTATCAGAAGCTACCTCTATTTTCACCAATTATTTTTACCACAGCAAAATAGAAGTTATAATATTTTTCACCCTGTTCTACACTCATTCTAATTGTATAACAGACAAGAAGAAATCAAACCTGTAAATGTCAAACTCTTTTCCATATTTCAGGAAAAATATGAACAATGTTCTGTCATCACAGATACTTAAACATATGAGATAAAGATAACAGTCCTCAAAACATAACAATAATCTGTAAATATTTTCAGTGCCAAAAAAATGAGATTTTTTTTTCCAAAAGTCCAGTGTATTTTCAACAGTGCTGTATGACATTCTGTCTAAATATCTTTTCTCTATTCATGCATAGCATGAAAATGGGTCAGATCATAAGCATCAGCCACACAATTCCTGCAGAATCTCCTTTCCATTCATATAAAGACTTTCAGATGCACTGGAAGAATCTGGTAAGAAAGAATAGAGTATTTTTAAAATTTTCCCTCCATCTTTCTATTTGTTGAATTTGTATTTTTACATGTAAAATTGTATTTTTTATATATATTTCTAGTATGGATATATTCTTCCAGAGAATTCTGAAGAGACAAAAACATACTGCAGTGTTTACTTCAAGCCCATAGGGGAAAGACTTTTTACGTATCCTTTGTGTATATTTTTGTTACGTCTACTTCGCTGTTGCTCATGCTAAGTTCTAAATTTTCATCTTGGAATGTGCTGCATTTGCTTCTTGCAGAAATTTATAAGAGTCAGTGGAATTGTTTCGCTAGGCAAATTGGAACAAAATATTTATTTGAGTCTCTCTGTATTGAGTAATCTTGAGTCAAATAGATTGCTTGGCCTCACAACTTCTGTAAACACAGTAATGCCATTCTGAATAGAGACATAAAAGGAAGAGTTAAATTAATGCTATGTGTTGCCACACTAAAAAACAATGTCTTTAAAAGATGCGTTTTAAAGTGAGTTTTCCTGCTAGGAAAAACTAAACTAGAGAATAGTCAAGTTGAGCAAGCCTGGTTAGTACAGTATAAACTTATCTCTAGCTTGTAAGTTTTGGTTCTTTAAGAAAGTAAGTGCTTTATTTTCAGCTTTTTGAAAAAGCTTGAAAATTTTCCATGTTTTTATCCAAAGAAGATAATTCAAAATTATAGAAATGTAAAGAACCTTGTTATGTCTCCTGAACACTTATTCAGGTACCCTTTAAGTTGCATTCGAAGCCAACCCGTGCAGTATTTCCCTCGAGTAGACTTGGAAAGTGTGTTGAACTCTTTTGTTTCTGACATGAGGTCTAATCTTCTGTGTCTGTGTGGATTTCCAGTAAAGATGACTAGCAAAGCACTTTATGCTACACAGGAACTCTCCAGAGCTCTAGTATGTGCAAGTCTTTTATATACATATGAATGTACATTTGTTCGTGCTATGAGGCAATCTTTATTGTATTCAGAACACATAAGAGCATAATAGTATCATTTTCTCAAAAAACAATTGTTAGTATTGTACCCTTTGATTAAGGTGTAGCTTAATATTATATTATTATTTACATTGTTATATTCTTGTTTGTGCAAGTGTACAAAAAATGCAAGTAATCTTAATTACTTGCTATCAATGTATGCAGTTATGACATACTTATTTACAGTTGTTCCTGGAATATTCTCTTTCCTCTTCCATAATAATAATTTTTGTGCAATTTATTTCTAAAAAAGAAATTGCAGAAAAAGATAAAATTGTGTGGACATTTAAGCATTTAAGAATACTCAGGCTGTATGTTTTACTTTGTGGCAAGTGACAGAAAGGAAGAGAGCAATCTCAACTCCTTTCATTTGAGGTTTCAAAAGAGGCTGAAACTGAAATTTCCTTATGAGTCATGTTTGAAAGAAAAAGTGAAGTAATTAATTCTGAAAAAAAGAAAAGAATTATGCCAGAAACTGCAGATTCTAAAATACTATAATCCTATTTCAGAACACAATTCCTGTTTATGTCACTTCAGTGATCAAAGCTAGAAGGGCTCCTCCTTGTCTTCAGCAGTTTTTAAAGATACCAAGACTGTCTTTTGCTTAGACTAGAAATGCTCTTAGAAGTCGTAAAAGACAAGGAGAGTAGTCAGACAATTCTGCAGACCCTCTAGAAGTGCTAGGCAATACCACATTGGAAAGCACTAAACCAAGATAATGAATATAATTTACATCTTCCTTTCTGCTGAGAAATATGATATTCTCAGTGTAGTTTATGAACTTAGAACTAGGGGAGGAGGAGACAAATTCATTGATAAGTCACCACAAAATATTGTTTAAATCATTCTCTTTTAAAGCAGGAAACTATATGGTTTATATTGTGATGCATATTGAGTATTATATTATATAGCAATGCATGAGGTGGCACTTTGAGATATTTAAACCCAGTTCATTTAGTCTAACAACTACTGTTGTATTGCAGGAGATACAATCTAAGCGTATGACACTAGCTGGTGAAGTGATTTGTGCAGCATCTCTAAGCCAGGCTCCTCCAAGGAAAGAGACTTTGCCTAGTTCCCTGTGCAATATGGAAAACAGCCACTGGATGGAGCATTTGATCAACGAGCCAAAAACAAGTATTTCTCTGAATATCAGCAAAGGTGTAGGTAAGGTTAGTACTGAAGCAGCACAGAAATCAGTGAGTAACAGGCAGATGGAAGGAGTATCCAACTTACAAGTTCGCTCTCCAAAATCTTTAGGAAGGCCTCAAAGTTCATGCTTTGGCTCCCCCACAAAAACTGTTAACAAAATTATACCTATTTTCAAAGGAAAATTGATGCAAATGAATGGAAAAAACACAAGACAGACTGATGGGAGGAAAAGAGAATTTTCTGGGAGACATTCAGTAAAAATGATGGATGCTTCATCATCTGTGCTGCCAGCGTCCAAGTCCAGCATAACTCAGGTTTACAAACCTATTCAAAATGTGCCAGTCAAAAATCCTACCCCCAGCAGTGCACTTCAAACAGTAACAGAGAAAACATATGTAAAACATGGTATATCTGTATTTCAATGGAAAAGAGAGTCTGGTAAACGAACAACTAAATCTGATTATTCTGATAGCTCTCCTTCAGGTGGGAATCCAAGTAAAGTCATTCACAGTAAGACAGATTCTCCTTCGTTACCTAAGGATGGTAGGTCAGTGGTTCAGAAATCGAACGTCAATGTGAGTGTGAGTACATGTGCAGCTCTTACTTCCAGTACAAAAAAAGGGAAAAAGTTTACAAGTCAAAGTACTACACAAGTTCTTGAGAAACAACACAATTCACAGAAAGCACAATTGCAGATTGGTAAATTAGACACTGAAATGACAAATTCTGCTTTGTCACAGCAGCAAACAAATAGATCAAATGAAGGAGCAGGGTTAAATATTCATGAATTCATCTTACATGATACCATGTGCACAGAAAAGAACAAGGAACATCAAAACTCATGCCGTTACAAGGACTGCCTCACTAAGACAGCCAGTCGTCGTTCAAAAGTTAGCAGTGAGCAGGTATGTTAAATATAGCAGGCATACTCCCTGGGTTTCACAAATTCAGTATATCCTAAAAAACAACATGCAATAAATAGCCTGACTTTCATTGCGTTCTATCATCATTCTCTCTATGTAGTTTTCTAAATTTCTACAGCATGTGTTAATGTTCTCAGCCTCTGCTGCTATTGTTTTTTCTAAAAAGGAAGATGACTCACTTTCTCATCTGAGATCAACACACTTATTTAGGCTTTTAAAAGTATAATTAGTTTTCGTATTTTAAAACTTTTTATTAAACCAGACTGAGATTTGTGTAAAGGAAATTTGGTAATATTTTCCATGTTCAGTCTGTCTTCATGCAAAACTGTGTTAATCAGTAGATCCTGAAAAGATTCTTAAATCTTATCAGTTGTGTTGATCTGGCTGTACTGACTGTAAGGCATAGGGCTGTTTCTTAGGCAAATATAAAAGAATTAAGTGTTTTTTTAAAGCTTAATCAAAATTTCATTAAACTACAAGCTGCAATAGGGGAAAATCCTACTGATTTAAAGGAAAAAATAATCAGAGTGAGAGAAGTCAGTCACTGGAACAAGTTACACAGGCAATAAAACCGTTACTCTTGCAGATTTTCAAAACTTGGCTGGCCAAGGACCAAAGCGGTCTGATCTAACTTAGTTAGCTCTGCTTTGAGTAGAAGTTAGGATAAGCTGGCCTCCAAAGGTCCCTTACTACCTAAACTTCCCAGATTCTGTGACTGTTTTTCAGTAGAGCAAGTGGCCGAACAGATTTCAGTGCTGTTTTTATGTGGATGATATCCCACAGACTGGGCACTTGAATGATGTTTGTTGCTCTTATCACTGTTTTTGTGTATAAAGTGTAATTGAGTAGATGATTTCACATTTGTGTTATGAGGGCATCTTTTGGTATTCCATGAGTGCAGCTCTTCAGTTCTATTAGTTCTTAAATGTCAAAGCATCCAGAAATAAAAAGCATCAGATGATTGTTACAGTATGACAGACACAGAGTAGCTGTTTAGAATGACAAAACCTGCAGCAGTATCTAACAGAGACAAGTAAGTTTGTGAAGATGAAGTTTGGTTTGGGGAACAATTAAGTTATCTGTATGGTTCACGTTGGTGTTAAGTACTGATAGGATGCACTGATGAGGTCAGACAAAATGTGTTAATGGAAAGGTCACTGATTTTAACTAGTAGAAAGCACTAGATTTATTTTGCTATGAACTTTTATACTTTAAGATTTTTACCAGGAATGAGCATCTGAAATGCGAAATATTGAGCTCAAAACAGACTTACTCAGTGAAGGAGAGCAACATGGAAGCACCTGTAAAGACAGATTGTGGCAAAAGAAGGCAGGTAAAAAAAAAAAACATACAAACCATCTCCCTCCCCCATCCCAACCCTCTCTGCCTCTCATTTGGTCTACAAGGATTTAAATTAAGAGATAAAAAAGGTAAAGACATGTTTTGTCATTTTAGTATGTTCCAGTTAAATCAGGGAAAGCAACAAAATCTTATAGATCCTACACTAAATAAAGTTAGCCTCATTCATCAGTTATGTTGAATATTATTTCAAGTGCATGTTTAAAATATTTGTTTTCTGCAGAAAATGGTGCTGAAATAAAACATTTGCTTAGTGCAAATGTTTTTGACACTGGACACCCTGGGTGGCAGCAGGATCTGGTAACTGGCACCGAATGGGTTCTCATGTCTTGTCCAGTTCCACCTCCTCCCAAAATAACATATAATGGGGCTGAATCCTGCTGTATGTCAAGGGGATGCCGGTTAGCGCCTCTCTGAAAGCTAAACCATTATCATTGTCTCTAGTTTGGATACCAAAACTGATCAATTGCTTCTGGAAGTCTTGGCTGTCAGTACTTACAAGGGTATTTTCAAAATAGCTCTGGTTTTAATTATGTTTCTATTGTACGTATAATCCTACTTTACACAATATTTACATTGATTGATATGTGTTTATTTTCCATTTCTGATACCTCTTAACTAAGAATTTCTCTCAAAAAGAAAACCTGTTGGTTGAGCTGATAGGTTAGTGTTACTACTTTGCTTAACTACTTTTCTGTTGTTGTTTCTTGTTACAGAAAGAAGAGGGCTCTTCAAAGTTAAAGAAGGCCAAAAAAAGCAGGTCTTCGGTTTAGGATATTGTGGAGGACTGCAGGAAAACTCTGGGTATGCTCTTTATAGACAGATATTTGAACTAATTCTTCACACATCACAAGAAGTTGTTGATGTTAGCCTTATAGGACAGCACAGGCTTTTCCTTGGAATACGAAGGATTTATATACCAAATGAAAATCGCTAGTGTTAATTGATTTACTGACCTATTGCAAGCTTTCAGTATTAAGACATGCAGGAAGGAGTAACCTGTACAGGTAACAGTTTCAGAGATAAGTATAAGTATATGCATTCAAAAGAAAATACAAGTGTAAGAAAGACCATCACAGAGACACAAGTGGGCAAAATGATGTACAAAATGCCCATTGTAGAAAGCAAATGGAAAAACATAATAATAAAGAAGCAGAATATTAAGTGTTTCTTTATATTGGTTTCTTCGTTGGTGTTGATTACTTATAACTAGAACTAAAATAACTTCTGTTATCCGATTGATGCTTACAATTTTGATGCTAAAATGCTTTGCTCTGCATTTCTTTATGATATATTAGTACACTTCCATTCACAATACTTATTTTCATCTGAACACTTGAGAATTACATGTAAGTTGTAATTTATTGTGTTGCAAAATTTATGGGTCAGAAGTTTTTATAGTGAAATTTAATGATGTAGTCTACAGGAAGGACTTGGATCTGTAACTCATGAGTGTAATTTTTTTTTATTATTATTTACAATTTCTTGAAAAAAGGGTCATTTTTTGACTAATGTGTGCCAAGTTACACAGTCTGCTGTGTAACTAGACCAGGAAATCACAATATATTCTTAATTTTCTTCTCAGTTTTGTTAGTAAAAATAGGGAATGTGTTAATAAAACTGAGGTTATAAAGCAATACGAGAGAAGCTTTTTAAAATGGCTAACATTTGATTCTAGCACTACATCATTCTCACTTATTCTGTTTGGATAGTTATATATATACAATCCTCCACACTTTGGAGAATTATTGAGCTTTTCCTTGGCATAAAGGGAGTTCTGAGAAATTAAATGTAGGTTTCAGTCTGAGATTAAAACCCGTGTATGTAAAGGTTCTAAGACCAATCAGGAGAGCAGAGCTTCTGGAAAGTATATCCTACCACAGAAAAAAAATATATTTTAAAAAAGGTTGGAGTCATTACAGACACTGGTGTTAGGATAGATGAACTTAAAACAGTGGAGTGGAAGTGCCCTGTTTATCACAGAACTGTTTCTGTTGCTCTAAACCTGTGTTATCATATGATCTAGACCTTTGGTTTTAGTTACCAAATTTTATTAAACAAATGAGAAGCTAAAAATTAATTAGATGCAATAATAGTACCTGAATGTAAAAGGTACATGTAGTAATTTTAATTAGATTAAATGTAATTGCTACCATTGCTGAAGGGATATCATATGAACATAGGATGAAGCTGGGGATCCACACAACCTGTTCTCAGGAGTTTTGTATATAGGCACTAGATTGGATTGTTTCTTCTAAAATGTGGATTGCCCCAAGCCAATATTTGAGAATTTTCCTTCTATTTGAAAGAATGTGGTATAAAAATTTCAATAAAGCCATCTTTCAAATGATTTCTGGTTGTGGAATACAAAGTTAAAATAATACCTTCATATCATGTTAATACAATAGCTTGATTTGGTTTTATGAATGAAAAAAAAAATTTGAACTTTAAAAATGCTTGGAAAATGTATGAAAATATTTCTGAAAATGTGTGGGCTTTCAATGAAAAAACAACTTAAGACAATGGCAAATTCATTTCCTAATCAACTCTAGTACCAGATGTATCCTTTGGACAGTGTGCACTAGTGGTACCTCTACATACCTAAGCTTTATGAAGGACAGAACTTTTTTCCTGTTTTGTGTAAAAATAGAAGAGTTTAATTAGCATGCTGTAGATACTGTAACAAAATGAAAACAGAATGAAATTATGAATGCCAAAATACATGCCAAAATACATGTTTGGTTGTTGATCATACAGCTCTGAATGGTGTTTTTTGTGTGGGTGTAATCTAAACTTTGATTCTGTGTTTTCCTCCATTCAGGTTCCCAAGCGGGCATGAACATGTTTGAAGCTGCTCTGACCTTCGTGATCTTTACTCTCTATATTTCACATTGTTGGTACCTGTCTCTATATGAAAAACTGAGGGTTAGATACCAAGTGAAACCATATACCAGCCTCTCCTCCAGACAATGGAGATTAATGAACCTCCAATAGATTTGGAAATTTAGCAAATTGTTTAGAGTTTTGGGATCACACTGTGTAATGAGTCCTAGTACTCATTACATACTTTCTCGTTCTTCCAAGTGATTTTGCAGTTTCAAGTTTAGCTTTTTAATGACATAATTGTATTTAACTCTTTGCTACAATGTCTAAGGCTCTTTGTTTCATCAGTGAAAAATTTCTAAATAAATTCTCCTTGTCAAGTCAAATAGTTAAGAAATAAGTAGTGTCATTTTTTATTAGGGGAATAGTCTGAATGCTGCATTTGATTCCTGATTCTTTAATTCTTATTATGATTTTTAATGAGTTTCTCTTCTCAGAGGTGAAACTAATACCTAAAGGATTTTTCTACGTTCAATTGATAGTATCCTTCTTAAGCAAATCACACACACAAAAATGTCATTGCCATTTGAATAACTTTAGCAGAATAAATATAACTTCAAAGACCTACTTGAAGACCTACTAATTACAAAAATATGTACACATACACACATGTGACAGTTGTCCCATAGTTGCCATTTTTAAATGTGTGCTATTGTGTTATATAAATATTCAGAAGTAAGTGTCACAACACTAGCTCTTATATTGAATGGATATGCACACCTGTAGTTCAACATTTATTTTGGATATACACTTGCAAAACCTCTTTCCTATAGGAATTGGAACGCTGGATTTTGTTGTTTTTTTTTTATGAAAACTTTCTTGGTATACATTGCCATAATCGTGTTTTGTATTCACCTCACTTTTCAGATTAGGATTTTTCCCTACTAGAGTCAAAACTTCTATTTCATTTCCTGTTCTTAAATAGTGGCTCTTAGCATAGCTCTAACTTAATGGTGTCAGCTTTCGACAGCAAGTGGGCACGTCATCGGAATATGATTTTCTCTTAAGTGTTTCTCGTGTATTTCTCAATGCTTATATTACAAAAAATGAGAACAAATATGCTCAGATTGGTTATCTAAGAAAGAAATCAAATTGTATATGGATTTTGCCTGGATTTTGGTATGCAGAGCTATTTTTCAAATGCTGTAGAGTAGTTATTCTTTCATAGGTTCACTATTTATCTTTTTCTTGTTTTAAAATGTGAAAGAAAAGTGATGAGCAGTTGCATTTATTTTATATTACACAAGCTAGAGCATGATCTGAACTATTCCCTATTGTTGTGTTTTGAAAGCTGCCTAGTACCAACTTTTGCCTTGTATTTTATTGTAACAGAGGTTATTTTGCATTATTATTGTATTTTTTAATTTTTGCATCATTTTACCTTACCTATTATAAGATCAAAAAAAAAGTCAGATCTGATTTGTTCCCTTTGAAATAAGCTATTGAATAATGCGTTTGTGCTAAATGGTCCAATGCTTTCGAGGAGGGAGCGAGCCTGTTGTTAGCCTGGGCCCTGCGTGCTGCTCAGTGCCGGTCCCCGTGGTCCCCGCGTGGAGCGGAGCAGGGCCGCGTGCGGCGCAGGAGTCAGCGCCGCTGCAGGCGAGGAGGCAGGCGGTCCCGGCTGCCTCCGCAGGCCCCGGGGGTGCCGAAGCGGCTCAGTCTCAACTTAGAGCTTGCAGCTGGTGTTATGGGTGCTTGTGACACCAGGAGAACCTGCTGTTCAGCGCCTTTCGTGCGGATTTTATACAAGCTTGTGCACTGCGTAGCCTATTCAAAAATAGTCACATTAAGGCCTCTGGAAAGAAAAAAAAAAGTGTCCTTATATCAAACAATAATTTATTAAATACAATGATTTAATAACTTCGGACTGTATCCTCTTTTGGATCAACATGCTGCCCCTGTTCTTCAGGGAGAAATGTGTACTGAAGAATTTTTGTGGCATCCCTCAGAGGAAGTTCATTTGTGGTGGTGCTGGGAAAGATGCCACGTCATTTCTCTTGCACAACTGCAATATTTTGTTTTGATAGCCCCCAGGCAGCACAGGGCCATGGCTCAGCCTCGCGCCTTAACCTTTGCTGCCAGGCACAGCAGCCCCGATTGCCCTGGGATCGCTGCAGAACTTGAGGCGGCATCAGGAGAGCTTAATCCCCCCATGGTAGTGTGAGACTCTGGGACAAAGCCATCTTGGTTAGCTACAAAATACGTGAAAATTGTTCCCAAAAAGCTTACATCTCTATCAAGGTTGCATACAGCTTCTCGTAATGATTTTACTGTTATTTTTTTCTTTTAATGGCAGTAAATTTCATACTAGACCCAATATGCAAGGCCTGATTTAGGCATGTTCCAGTGAGGCAAGTTTCAAAAATACTGCAAAGCAGCATATGTGATTTTCTTGCAGGAGGAATCTCCATGTCCAGCATCAAATAATCACTTTCAAGAGCAGTTAGATTTTTGTTTCAGCAGCCCAGTGGGGGCATGAATGCACATATGTGTGTGTGTGTATATGTACATGCACACATGCAAGCTGTACTGAATTACGCTTGTTAAAAATATGCAGGGTACGTGTTGAAAACTGTTGGTTTAGAGCAGAGAGTTGACATTGGCCAGCAGCATGTGGTAGTTCCTGTTGCCACATACCACAGGGCTGTGGTGTAAGGGATATTTTTTACCATAGTATGTCAATATGAGCATGGTATGTATCAACCTATGGTCCCTATGTGGTTGTGGGACACTTCAAGGCAGCTGGACAAATAAATGAAGCAAAGTTCAGCCTCTGACAAGGAGGAAAAAAGGAATGGTAAGTCCTAATTCAGTATAATATTGTGTAGTTTTTATTCTTCAACATAAACATTTATCAAAAATATCAGAATGTTTCATTTCTTTTTCCACTAATTATTTAATGGAGAGCAACAGGAAAGAAAGAAAAGCCGGCTCTGCAATGCAGATGCCATTTTGTAGGTTACTGCATCTGCACAGATACGAGCAACATTGTAAAGAAGGGAGCTTCGCATACATTCAAACATTTGTTAGTGAGCACGTTTCTGTAGTGCTCTTTCTATCAAGAAGAAAGGTTTGAGTGGCTCATTTCCATCAAGCTGTGTTTCCTGCGAGGGCAGGCCCCTTGAGGGCTGACAAAAGCGTATGGTTTCACCACATCTCACGGCTCCTCTGGGACTGTGTTGGCTGGACTGCCTCATGGACAGCTCGCCTGTCCTGTGGGCCGGACACAGGGATTCGTGTTTAGTCCTCGGGTACTGGCTGGCTCTTCTGCCTCTGCAGGTTTTTTAATTTAGAAAGAATAATGGAAAGGTGAAAATTCTGCAAATCAGTAAAGACAGAGCAAATGCATTCCAGTAACGGGAAGCGTACAGCTCCCTGGGCCCCGTGCCAGCCGCTCGCTGTTGAATACACGCGTCTTCATTAGCTCTCAGGCTAGAGATGAATCGACCCACGAGGGCTCCGGTAGCGTGAACCTTCCCAGGAAGGGAATGAGGAGCTTCGGCCGCGGGATTTCTCCCGTCCGGGGCACACTGGACACGTGCTGTGCCCGGCACGTGTGGGTCTGGCTGAGCAGTGCTGTCCCGAGGCGCCTTCCCGAGCCCTGGTCTCCGGCACAGCCGGACCCGGCACCCCGGAGCCGCGGGCGGCAGCTTCGCTGAGAGGGAGGGAAGGGTTTGTTCTGGCTTGCACGCTTGATGTATGACTGCGGAGATGAATTAATTTTAGATGAATCCAAAGTAGCTTCTTTTCTCCATTATAAATTGGTGATAATGAACCAGCAGGATTAACGATTCATTTCATGGCAACTTCATAGTAGTTATGGTGGGAGTCCCAGTTCTTTTTACTTCTGTGACTTTATGCAGAAAAGTCTTCAGCTTATTGATTTTTTTTTCAAATATTAATTCAAACTGGAAAGGTTCAACCTTTTTTTTCTGCTTTGCTTAACATTCCTTTTTTTTTTTTCCAAACTTCAGTCAAAAATATTCTGTTTTCTTGATGCTGCCTGTGGTTTTGAACCCAGGACAGAGTTTTAAAGTAGCCTTCTAGACACCGGCAGAGGGGAACGTAGAGCGGAGAGCAGTTGTGGGAAGGTCCCTGTAGACCAAGCAGAAGAATAGAGAGAGGCACAAAAAGGAAGTTGCTGCCATGCTCCGAGCCCGTTCCCGGTCCGCGAACCCGCTCTGCACTCGCATCTCACCCTACCGTTACCGCCCATCGGCAGCGGGACAACGCTGCAAGCACCGATCACCAATTTTTAAGGCAACGACTGTTGGAAGGAAACTACCAGACTTCGTGAACAGTGGAATAGAGCTCTCGTCTGCCAGAAAGGCGTTTTTATTTTCACCTCTCTGAAGAACCGGTGTCTAAGTTAGAGCAGTGTTCATTTACTGTGGAGTTTCACGCGGTACCCAAGGGAAATTTGATGCAAAGTTTAGCTCCTTCAAATCAACTGCAAATGCTCATTGCTGCCTAATCAGGAGAAGTTTCAGAATAATGGCACAGCATCCTTTTAACATGATCACTGAAAATGAAAAAAAAAAAGAGTTTAGCAAGGTCTTGGGGATTTTTGTGACCATAACAATATTTAGGCAGTTGCTTTTTTTTAATTTAATATTTTAATTATTCACTCTTAATTATTAATATCACACAAGCTCAAAAGGTTTCTATAAATTTGAAAACAGCACAAGATCACTGAATATGCCACCTCCTGCTCTAATTAGCTCAAATAGAAAGGAGCAACAAATGGTTGGAATATGCTGCTAAATATCAATGCTTGGAACTCAACTTGGGTCCCCTGATTCCCGTCGTGTGCCTGGCACGTGGCATCACTCCCCCTTTGTGCTTATGACCCTGCTTTGTTCAGACCAGTTAATTAATCATATTTAATTCTGCATTATTTCCATCACTCGCCTCTGACAGCACCTCCAGCTCCAGCTACATCCTTTTTATGCCCAAAGATCGGATTGCCAAAAAGGATATTCCTCCCATTGCGTGCGTGCCTGGGTATCTGGCACGGGGTCCTGGAGCAGGCCAGGAGCAGGAGCTGGAGCAGCTGGAGGTAGGAACCATCTAACCGGGACAGCGCTGCCTCCTGCCCGGTTGGGCCCCAGAGGGTAAACCCGCAGCTGAGGGGAGGGCTGGGGACACATGGAGAGGGTGGCCCCACCAGCAGTTCCAGCCGCCACTGCTGCAGGAAGCTAGTTTCTCTGTTTCCCCTCATTTTTCTCCTTCCCTCTCTTTCTTAGCCCTCACTGTGGGCTGGAATCGCACAGGGCATCGAGGCTGGGAGGGTAGGGAGTCAGTGCAGGTTTAGCCTGCACAAAACCAGAGGATTTGGAGCTTTGCAGGGCACCGAGCGCCCCGGAGGGCTGAGACGCAGGTTTGGGAGCACTGCGGCTGCAGCTGCCGCCAGGCGTTACCTACCGAGGGGAGCAGACCCGGCCCGTGAGGCGCAGCCGCTGCCCAGGGGCCGTGCGAGCTGCCCCGCCGCGAGGCCGGGCCCCAGACTGTGCCTGCACTCGGGGCGCCCGCAGCTGCCCCCGCCGCGAGGCCAGGCCCCAGACTGTGCCTGCACTCGGGGCACCCGCGGCACCGCTCGGCTGTGGCGCCGGATGGGCAAGTCGGTTCTCATGCCCTTCGCTGCCCCGCTTGTCAGCACGGCTGCACCGACCCGACTGAAAACAGATGACCTCGGGAAGGAGAGCCGCCTGTCGCAAAAACCCACCCACAGCACTGGGAATATCTCTGAAACACGGTCAACACAAAACCCAGATGACTTGAGGAGACCAAAGCAGCATTATCTTTTCTTTTTTATTATTCAGCCCAAGAAGAATTTTAATCTGCTGCAGGCAAGCTACAGCAATAGCAGTTTTGTTGTGTCCTTCAGAAAAGGTGCGACAGATCCGTGTGTCTGGGCCATCTTGCATTTAGCTCAGTTGTGCGAAGGAGCAGAGCTCGGTGCCTGCACACCCTGCGACTGGTGCCTTCAAGGCAATGAGTTACAGGCAGCACTGTTCTCCCTTGGGAACAACAACAGAAAAAACGGATAATGAGAATAGATTATTATTATTACGATAAATTTTACCTAGATCATTTTCTGGGGGATTCTGCTTTGAAACTCCTATTAGAAAGGTGATAGCAAGTTTCTACAGTAGTACATTGCTTTTGCATCGTTTCTTTTTGTTTGTGAGAGTTTGTTCTTCCTCTGCATTTGCCCTTGGGCTGTCTCCTGGTTTCAGATATTCGTGCGCTGCCTCCTCGGTCCGGAGGATTGACAAGACTTTATTGTTGTGTCCCGGCTGTTGGTGCGCCCTTGCGGTGCCCTCCCAGCACAGCCCGGTCAGCAGCCTGCGCTGGGGCAGGGGCATCGCCGCGGCAAGCGACCTTAAATATCCTGATTCGGGGGGGAATGTGTGGAAGAAATGTTCGTGTAAATGCAGGAAAATGTGCATTAACATTTGAAGCAAAACTTCCACTGCACAATTGTAGACTCAGTTTTTCTTCTCTGTGGTGCTTTTGCTGCATTATCTATCTATCTGTCTATCTATCTATCTATCTATCTATCTATCTATCTATCTATCTAACCACCCACCTACCCATCTATGTACCTACCTACCTACCTATTTATTTGTAANGGCAGGGGCGTCGCCGCGGCGAGTGACCTTAAATATCCTGATTGGGGGGGAATGTGTGGAAGAAATGTTTGTGTAAATGCACGAAAATGTGCATTAACGTTTGAAGCAAAACTTCCACTGCACAATTGTAGACTCAGTTTTTCTTCTCTGTGGTGCTTTTGCTGCATTATCTATCTATCTGTCTATCTATCTATCTATCTATCTATCTATCTATCTATCTATCTAACCACCCACCTACCCATCTATGTACCTACCTACCTATTTATTTGTAATTCCTGTTTATTCCAGGCATCTGAGGCCTCTGTTTTTCTGTCCATCTGGATTTCAGGGCATAGCTGACAAAGAAGAAGCAGCTTTCTGAGAAAAAAATCAGGAATGATCATGGTCTGGCAGGGTTGGGTTTTGTTTTGCCTTTTCATTCATTTTGTAAGACTGGTGAATTTTTAAGTTCATTTTCACTGCCTTTAGCCTGGCAGAGCCTCTGCTGATCTTACTTTGGTGACTGCAGGGCTGTCCTGGCCCGCTCCTTGGGTTTTGGATTTCTCTAACCACCTTCGTAAGCAGTTGCTGGAAGGAGGGAAGAATGAAGGCACAAAGCAAAAGCACAAATGCACAGATTTTTTATGTTGCCAGTTGTCATTAATTCTTGCCTAGAGAAATGGTAAAATAAAGTTAGACTGTATGTCTATATTGTGCTCTCATCCTTTTAAAGTGCTGTAATTTAAATTAACTTTATTATTATTATTTGAGTTCATTTAAATAAGTGTATAAAGACCTTACTTACAATAAGAAGTGCTAGCAAGATACCTTCTTGCAGAGCATTTTGCTCGACTGCACACAGCTTAAAAATGCATGACCCAGACTTACCAAAGCTGTCTTACTTCATGAGCAAGACTTAGCAAGAAGAGATGGCTTGAGGCCAAAATCGAGCAGATCTAATTGAGGAGCAAGTGAGAGTGATTAGCCATTGGAACAAGCTGAGAAGTGGAGTGTTTTCCATCTCTGGATGTCTTCATGTCCACAGTCAAATGTCACATGGAGGAGATGAGTAATCAAGCAAATATTTGGGGGGGCCTCGACAAAGGGTAACTGGATGGAAGTCTGTGATCTACGCAAGACTACAATATTTAATAATTCCTCCTGGGCTTAAGCCTGAGTTCAGGGTGAAATAAAACACAGATAAAGCGAACGTGACCTTTGGAGCCCTGAATCCCCTTGCCGGCCTTTCCTCTGAGTCTGCCAAACCCTGACTATCGAGCGGGTATGGAAATGGTTTTGAACAAAAAAGCTCCTGAAAAACTGCTGGGAAGATCCGAGGCCCCGTGTGCCAGGAGGCACCTCCAGGTGGACGTTTCTCGCAGTCGGGAGCAGCTCTGTTTACCCCGCGGGGCCGAGGAGCAGCCCCGTGAGAGACGGTGTGTTCCCCCCTAGGCCCTGCGCGCCCGCCCAGCCCTGCAGGCACCGCGCTCAGGTGAATTCTTGGCCTGGTAAGTTTTATGTCAAGCTTTTGCATCAAATGCAAATGTTAGCAGGACTTGTTTGTCTTCATGCCCCGCGTAGGCAAATCCAAGAACAGGCAAATGGATTTAGGAACTGGTCTATAAATGTAGGTTCCTGTAAGGCGATGGCCATCCCAAATGTCTCCCAAAACACATTTGCCATTTAAGCATTGGTTCATTTGACAAAACATTTTCACAGAATCACAGAACAGTTGAGGTTGGAAGGGGCCTCTAGGGATCATCTAGTCCAACCCCCCTGCGCCAGCAGGGACACCCAGAGCACGTGGCACAGGGTGGCATCCAGGCGGGTTTGGAAGATCTCCAGAGAAGGAGACTGCACAGCCTCTCTGGGCAGCCTGTGCCAGTTTTATCAATTTTACAATTTTATCAATTGATAAAACAGAGCTGTCAGAAGTTAAGGCAGAAGAACAGGCTATTACACATAAAATAAGCCATTGCAAACACTACACAGGTATTTAGGATGATGGCTGATGGCAGCCTCCGTCCTGAGCCCAGCAGATAAATGCTGCTCAGGATCTGTCCAGGTACACTGCAGTGGGCATCAGAAACACAAATAACCCACTTAAATCACGATTATGTGATAATAACTTTAAAAGCAAGTGTAAAGTTTATAAACAGTATCTAAAGTGCATTTACGAGCAGCGTTGCATCTTCAGTCCTTATGTAACAAATAAATAATAATCAGAGGAAGAGCATTCAGGAGCTTTTCCATTCACAGTAAATTATTGTTTGTGAGCTATTCAGCTATTTAAACCTAGTTCTGTAGTGTTTCTCTTGCAAAATAAGCAGATGCATGATTTAATTTCAGACTAGCACTCTAACCAGCCATATTTTTTTCAAAATTAAGAAGATAAATTGGTACCTTTGCTCAGTGGATTCCTGTGATTTAAAGCTGCAGCGAGATATCCCCCTTCCTATCAGTATGCAGCTGCTTGCTTTAAATTACTAACTTCTGAAACACTTTCTCAGACACATCTGAAATAGAATATTTCATGTGGAAAGAAATGAGTTTGTGAAAGCCTTTTAATTATTTTACTTTAGTGAAAAGATGAAAATCTTCGTCTTTCTCATCCCACATCCATGTCTTAACTTAAAAGAACATAAAAAGATTAATCACTTTCATGCCAAATACAGAACAAAGAGCATTTTTCCTTCTTCCCCGCGCAGCCTGAAAGCCATCACATTCCCCCGCCCACGGGAGGGGAGCGTTGTCAGACACAACCGGGGGTTCTGATGCGGCGCTCGCGTCTGGGTACAGCCCTGCCGAGTCCCACGGGTCTCTGGGGAACGCGCGGGAGCCGTTGGGAGCCCTTCCCGCAGGCACCTGGGACCAGCGTCCCGGAGAAGCAAAGAGAGGCAGAATGGGCAAATACGGCCCTTATTGAATTGCAGCTGTGGAAATTTGCCTTAATTGCAGAAAAAATAACAATGTTTCCATGTTGAAATCACGAGCTTTTGGAGGGGAGCAAGTGCCTGGTGTGACGGGCACCCAGCACGACTGCAACAACGAGGACTTAAATGTGGGTGTTGGAGTCCGGGTGGCTGCTGGTGAAGGCCCCGCTGCANGCAAATACGACCCTTATTGAATTGCAGCTGTGGAAGCCTTAATTGCAGAAAGCTGTGCAGCCTTAATTGCAGAAAAAATAACAATGTTTCCATGTTGAAATCACGAGCTTTTGGAGGGGAGCATGTTCAGGGTGAGCCTGGCACCCAGCACGACTGCAACAACAAAGACTTAAATGTGGGTGTTGGAGCCCGGGTGGCTGCTGGTGAAGGCCCCGCTGCAGAGCTGGCAAGGCCCTGCTCGCAGTTTGGCTTCCTGTATATTATATGCTTTTTAAATCGGGTGTATGTTAATGCATCCATTATCCAGACTGAGTAGCATAGAACGATGAGCTTTTCATTACAACTTACCCAAGGCCATCTGATTTTTAATGTGTGTGTTTAGTTGCAATCAAAATTACAGTCATTGAAACAAAATTATGTGCAGAACAAGAAAAAAAAGCATGAAAAAAGACCAAAAGATACAATAAAGCACCACATTGATTTCTAATGCTGCTCCAAACAAAATTTTTAAAATAATTACTTATACTTTAATCTCAGTAATGAAAAAATGCAAATATTTTATTAATTCAAAATGATGTCCAAGATATTATATTCTCTGTTAGAGAGGGCAAGCCCATGTTTATCATGCTGTTAAGGGTGACAAAGGGGGAGTTAGTTTTATACAGCAGAGCGAGCAAACTTCACAGCGACCAAGCAATCCCAGATGCTGTGGAAGATTCTCCATCTTCAAGTCCCCAAATTCCCTTTTGCTCTCCTGATTTTGTTCCCTAATGTTATTTAGAAAAGAGCCTGCGATGTAGAAAGCATCCTTTGAGCTGGGGCTTCCACAACACGCTTTGCAAGAAAAGCTGGAAAGTGGAGTTGGGCGCTTGGAGGCAGCTTTCAGTTTTGGGCTGCCCATAAGTCTCTGATCCTGAAAGTTGTGGTATCTGCAGGGTGAGCACATCCCAGACACAAAGCACAGCAGGCACCTTGGTGAGAAGTACAGAGTTCAGTGCCCTTTTTAAGTTGCTGTGGAAATTCTTGCAAAAGGTTTTGCTATGATTCATTGGTATGTCTCCATTCTTTAAAAATTGTTAGAAAATTCCCCAGCAGCCTACAGTGGAGACTATGAGTAAGAAGGAATACTTAGGGTGCCCTTGAAGCCACTACCAGGAAGCACGGCCCTTCCTTAAAGCAGTTCATCCCCACGAGGCCTCTGCAAGGCGGGTGGATGGCTGTGTTTTCCCTGGCTCTGCTCCATGCTTCCGAGGGATTTGTCTTGCCAACTCATCCAGTGTCTTCACTGCAAACAAATTTCCTGCTAAGTTTTGATTTTTTTCCTGTGGTTGTCACATAGTCTTTTTTTTTTTTTTTAATGGAATCAGTTTGGGACCCCTTCACTGGGGTGCTACTGATGGGGAAAAAGGTCATGTGTATTCCCTGGGCTCTGTGCTGGGTGTTTATTCACCGTTCCTTTCTGCCGTATGCCGTTCCAGCGTGTTCCAGCAACAGCAGCACAGCAGCAGCAGCAGCAGCTTTCTTCAGAGATGCTGCCTAGGGCCACCTCGCATTTACCACTCCAGGATAAGGGAAGCAGAGGGGAGTAACGGCCCCAGCCCTGATGCAGGAGGCTGATTCCAGCCACCGACTGGAGCTGCCGCACAGCAGCTCCTCACCTCCCGCCCGCGGGCGCTCCGGCAGAGACGCGGTGGCCTCCTGAGATCCCATTGCCCGTGTTTCCCCCGGTGCTGCAGGCTACGAGGTGCTTTGCTGACGCCTGCAGAGCAGAAAATCCCGGCCTCCACGTGCAACATCAGGCTGTCACTCGTGCCTTTCCTCCGAGCATCTTCAGTCCTGCAATAGGGCAATCCAGGTCATGCTCAGAAGAGGTGGCTGCAAGTATTTAGTGTTTTGGGTTTTTTTTTTTTTTTTTTTTTAAACCCGCCAAGACGTTTACTGTTAGACATTGCCTGCTTGTTTCTTATTATTAAAAATAAATCTACTTCTCAGCAAGAAATACGTTCTCTCCCTGTCTGGCTGCCTTGAGGTAACACATAATGAATAATAACAATATGAGAAAACAGATAACAAATGCTTATGTCAGGACTAAACTAGACTGGGGAAGTTCACTTGCAAGGCTGGACTGGTTGTGCAATAGTCACTAGATTGATACCAGATTGCAGCCAGTGAAGGCCTGATTGCTAATTTTTCCCTTCCATTGGTCCATACTATTTTAAACATAAGTTTTCTCCAATTAAAATTCCGTTAAAATTATTCCCTGACACTGCAGCTAGCTGCAAAGTTCCACCTATTTTTCTTTATTACTTTTTTTTTTGAAGAAACTTATTTAGTCATTTCTTATTTCAGTGATGAGAACATCTCTGAATGCTGTTAAAATAAACCGCAGACATTTTTGACCTTTATTTGTAAGGACTATACTGCAAAAAGATGCTTGCCAGCCCCAACTAAAACTGTTTCTTAAGAGTATTCATGGCTTTTCTAATATAGCAAGGTCTATTAGCCAGCTATTTTGCCTGACCCAGGGTTGCTCATTGACATGCCCCGTCTGATAAGTCATGAGGCTGCAGAGCCCGCGCAAGGGCCCCGTGCCAGATTCTCGGACTGTGTGAAAAGCCCCGACTCCACCAGCTTCCCTGCAGACGTGGCTATTTATACGGCCGGCCAGCAGTGTGTGAAACGCAGCTATTGTCCGCGACGCAGGAAGTGCCCGAGATGCGAACGCGAGCAGGAAGGCTGGATTTGACAGCAGCAGGAGCGGGATAAAATCTCCATTCCTTTCTTTTTTTTTTTTTTTTGACACTGCTGTTATTAAATGCTCTTCTAACTAATGCCACCAATCTACTACTCTTCTTGTGTGGAAGATCACAGCTTAAACACTGGTAAAAATGTTGATGACCCTTGAGGTGAGGAGCAGATATGTGAAGGTTACGACCAGATAAGACCAAAATTCCTCAAATATTCATCCTGGGCATTAAAAAGCCAAGGGTAAAAAAATAACTCATAGGCAAATTCCTGGGAAACTTGAGTGAATGGTGAATAGATTGTAATAAAAGAAATGCTAGAAATGCTGTGCTGGCAGTAGTATGTTTTGGTGCAAAGTAACAAAGCCTGGACCATCCTATGGATGCAGTGATTGGTGCTAGTGATTGCCAGATGCTTTCTTGGTAGCTGGCAATATGCCTAATTTTTTGCAACAAGCCTGTTCTCTCTCTCTAGGCTCACTGAGCTCTCTTGGTTTATTTCCATTTCTCTCCTTTCCCTTCTTTTTCATCTTTTTCCTTCTTTCCTCCATTCCCTGTGCCTTTCCCCAGGCACCAGAGAGCACATTGCCAATCCAAAAACACAGGTTTCATCGTCTCCTTCCCTCCAGTGTAGCAGGGAGCCACAGGACAGGGTGTGCATTGTTTCAAATGGTGATGGCTTTGACTTAATCTTCAGCTCTGTTGTAGGTCATCTGTGGGGGAGTATGGTCTCATGCCATTATAAGTTAATGAGGAGTGTGTTATTCAAGACAATGAACTCTCTGTGGTTTACGGTTTACTGGAGGATATTTTTAAAAGAGGACTGTGTGCTGTCCGGGCAATTTACGTTGGAACCAGCCTGCTGATAAGCTGCAGGTGTCTCATTAAATTCTGGTGGTGATGAGAAGACGCAGCCATGTGCAGAGATGTTCATCAGCGCCAACATCACTGGTGCCGTCACGCTTGCCTTTCCCCTAATAGCTCCCACATTACTTAGCACTGATGCTCAGTACTGTGCACAGAACTCTGCAAAACCAGTTTTCCAGCTTTATCGCAGCTATTGATTTACCGATTGACACGTATCCCTCGATAGGGACCGCAAGAACGGTAGCTGCCTACCAGCTACCTTTCCTCAGGAGCACATTAAAAATCATTTTCCACCTGGTAAACAAAAGTGTGCGGTGTGATATTTCTACCCGCCATTTTCTTACAGAGAGCAGCACGGGGCTGCTTTGTGCAGCTACACTGGAGCAGGAGGTTGAGAAAGTTTGTCAGTGTTCCCAGGCCTGGCTAAATGGCTTGGCCTGAAGGCGAGGTGGATAAGTGCCCATTCCTTCCCAACACTGACATGTGCCTGAAAGCAGCAACTTGGCATCACTCTTAAAAAAAAAAAAAACAGAAAACCAAAACCAAAAACCAAACAACAACCCTTTTGTATCTGCTATTTCTACTACTTCTTTGGGGAGAAAAAGCAATGATATCCAAGGATCTAACAGTACTGATACATTATTTAGCATATTGCTATTTCTTATTCAACTGAACAACTAAAAGACATTTGTTTTTATAATTCTGCAAAATTTATTTTGAAAGTCTGTGCTGCTTCCAAGACACTTGCTTTTCAAAATGTCTGTACCTGCTGTGTCTGGCTTGTCTCTTTGCATCCTCCTTCTCGCAGTTGTGCCTCAGATCCCTAGGAAGAAGCACTGGGATTCACTCAGCACCGGGGATCTCCTTGGAGGAAGCACCCAGGTCACACAAGGGCACTAGCGGACCTGGCGTTGAGTTAGTTTTTCCCTGAGGTCTTATTCCTCTAGGTCTTCTAAAGAGAGTAACCGTGACAGGGTCCTCATGTGGCTGCAGACCCCGGCGTTGTTTCTCCTTCCAGGCTTGCACAGCACCAGCATCCTGAGGCCCTTCTCCGCGTAGGCTAACACAAACAGCAGCATATTTCAAATATAACCATGTTGTCTTAAGTGTTCATAGTCTCGAGATACAATAATTTTGCTGAGGAGTGATCCTGTTGGCAGCACAACTCCGGAGTTCCTTGGTATTCCCAGAACTCCTGCTCTCGCCATTTCTTCGCCTCCTCAGAGGTTGAGTTGGGTTTGGCTAAGCCGCAGTATGAAACCTATAATTGAGCTTACAGTGGAAGACGCCTGAAAACAACTGGATGGAGCGCTTCTTAAACAGAGACACATGCTAACCAAATATGTGCTTTTGGCTCCGTCATACAAAGAATATCCACAGTTATAGGGAACATTTTGGAATTTAGAGCAATGAGTGTTAAGACGGAACATTATGTTTTGCTGCTTTTTAAACTCTGGGTGACATTTTTGGGAAGGAGGCAGACAGGCCCTGCAATGTGGAGATCACCTAGTCCAACCTCCTGCTTAAAGCAGGCCTTGTTAGACGAGACCAGACCAGACCGCTCAGGGCCTTGTCCTGCCGAGGGTGAGTACCCCCAAGATAACACCCCACAACCGCTGCGGGCTCCTGCTCCAGTGTCTGACCATGCTTAAGTCCTCTGCGAGTGTCTGACCATGTTCCAACTTGTTCCCATTGCTTCTCACCCTGTCACCATACACTTTGGAGAAGAGTTTGGGTCCACTTTCCCCACACCCTCCTGCTATCCGCCAATGAGCCCAGTTCACAGCCTCTTCTTATAATAATCTCCTCTATTTTTATGCAAGAAAGAGAGTGGCTATATTCTTTTGTGTGGCTTTCCTCTTTCAGTTAGAAGACATGGGTCGTAATTCCTGCATGAGTTGTAATGCCTGCATGTGTCATCTTCTGTTTTCAATTGCCCTTCATAGTAGAAGTGTCCACAGAGATCTACATAAAGCCCCTTTGCAGACGTATGGATTTGGCTTTGCTCCAGCCCTGCTCTGCATTCCAGCGTAATTGCAGCCTGAGTACATGCACTCGGAGAAGCTACTTTAAATATTTATGGCCATGCCATGGCACACAGCAGCTACCAGATCTTTTCCTCAAGTGCCCCGCCAGGTGTGTTTGTGCCTGCCCTGAAGCCTCGGCTGCTTCCAGAGACCATTATCCGCATCCGATCCAGCTGACAGCTCTGTAAATTCCCGGACTGCAGACTAGACACAACCTTAGTGTGCTTTACTGCCTAAAATATGAAAGGATGGAGCCCAATAAATTCTTTCTCTTCCTTTACGCTTTCCCAAAGAGCTGCCTCATTTTGCACTGATTACTCAGAAAGGTTTTCTGTTTATTTCCCGCACGGCAGAGCTCACAGTGTTAAACCTGCCCTCGAACCCTCCTGCGGCGCGCACGGTGAGAGCAGGGCCTGCTCGGGGAGGTTTCCCTGGGGCCGTGAGGGGCTCAGCACGCGCACGGCTTAGCACGCGCACGGCTTGCCCTGTCTCCCTCGGTGCCCTCTGGGCCGCAGGCGCCGCGTTTCCCCCAGGCCCCGGCGAGGGGAAGGCTCTGCTCATCGGCCCCACGGGACGCCAGCGCCCCACGTGGAGGGGCCCTCGGCTCAGAGGGTTAATTCAGCCCCGGCTCCCCTTCAATCCCCGTTCCCCTTGGCCGGCTTGGGAGGGTGTCAGTCTGAGAGAGATGACAGGTTTTCCTGGTGTCGACACCCTGAACTGGGAACTAAAATCGCCACAGCCCACCTGGCAGACTATGAGGATGTGCTGGTGAACTTCTGAGTGAGCTTGTGCTTGCGAGCTGGAGGGTTAACGCTCGTAACTCACTGCCCGGCGCTCCAAGCTGTCCTGATCCCTGGGTCTTGTACTCAGTTTCTGCTTTGGTTCCAAGACTGATGTTAAATGTTTTGATTTCATGTTTTCTGTTCCACCCCCTGTAAAAACAAAGAGTCTGCTCCGTGATGACCCTGAGGGCATCGTGCTTGGAGCCTTTGGGCCACCAAGCACCAAGGCAGCTACATAGCACGGACAGCGGCAGCACTCATGGACTTCTGTGTTTTCACATATATTAAATGCACATGTCACTTGTGCTGCTCCTCTGACTTCAAGGAGCTTCTGCCTTCCTGCTGGCATGAACCAAGAGCAAACACTGAAAGGGAGTAAGCTACGCCAGGGTAAAGTGCAGTCCAACCCAAGCCTAAAAACTTGCCCTAATATTGTGTGTGAATTCATGTAAGCACTTATATGAGGGAAAACAAACAGAAAAGGTTGAGATGGGGCTGCAAGAAAGATCTTTCCTTGCTATTTAATGTAAATTCCTTTTGCAAGCATCTCTGCAGTGCTTATCACTTGCTTGTACGAGTCTTGGCTTCTTATTTGAGCGACATCTGCAAAGAAAATACATGCAGGGTGCTTGCATTTTCTAATGCCTCTTAAGGGATATTGCTTTGGCTAATACAATGCTGTTCATCTGATATTTTATAAGAGCTGAACACTAGAATTTGATCCAACCAGTTTAACTCCTTAATCTCCCAGGAAAGTCCAGAAAAATCAGTGGGTAAAAAGGGAGAATTTGATTATGCATTCCATTAATTTTTCATTATTTTTATAAATCCTGTGATGTTCATTCATATTGCTAATTACTCCTGCATTTTCCCAATTGATACAGAATATGAATAATAAAAATGCTATACATTTATGGACTACTCAAGAAATTACAATTCAACAAAAATATATACTAGTCTTTGTGTACATGCATAGTGCCTTTACTCCACAGCTAAACAAGATAACTAAAGGAAACCTAGCATCAGATAGGATAATACTGATATTGTTACATTAATAACTAAATTCTGAAAGCTGGAGTAATTACCTGGGTATTTATTTAGTTGTTGTTAGGCATCAAGCCTACTAATCAGGTTTCATCAAATAGATAATTAGCCACTGAAAACTATCTGCAAGGTATGAAGAGCCATTAATAGCCATTAAATAGCCAAAAAAAATAATAACCATTGAACTAGAGGCAAATGAATTCCCGAGGAATAGTGTGCTCCTAAATATGAACTTTCTTGGGATTATGGAGAATATCCATTTCCTAAGGACAGTGGTACAGCCTGAAATATTCCTCCCAGAAATGGGAAAGAAGTAAAGTCCTGATTTTTATTATTATTATTTCTTGAATGGAAAAAAAAAGCTGTAACTTACAAAAAATGTAAATTATACAAATACAGAGAAACAATCTATAAATAAATTTACATGGGGTATTGGTTGAACAATCTATTTGTTCAGCTGTCTGCATTTAGCCAAACTACCTCTTTTTAGAAAAAAAGAAAAAAATAACATAAGTTTTTGCTCTTCTCTGCAACTTCACATGTGGTACCTTTAAGAAAACAAACCCACTCTGAACTCCATACAGTTTGGTCTTTTCCTGCTACAGCACAAATCCTAGAAAGATGATGAGAGATTTAAGCAGGGTGGGGGATTCTGCTTCTAACAAGCTACAACCAACCTGCTGAGGAGGCATTGAGGGAAAGGGGAGGAATTCACAGGGCTCTCTGGCTTGGATTGCACCGCTCTTGAAAGCACTAGAGGCAGATGCTTGTGGAGGCGATTATGCTCTGGACGCTGCCGCACTGACCACATAGGCTCCTTCCTAGCGTAGGAAACGGTCTCTTCGATCTGCAGAACAGAAGCTCAAGGGTGTTTCAGAAGGCCAAAATAATCACGGAGTTTTAAAAGAGACCAGCAGACACGCTGCCATTCAACAGTCCAAGCCTGAAGGATGTTGGTTTACTAGAACTTTTTTAAAAAAAACAGAATATGGACAATAGTTTTTCTAGAGATTTCAATATTTAAAAATACTGCAATCTATGACTGTGTGCTCTATGCATGTATGCTGTATGTCTATATAACACTCATTAAGAAAAGCAGCCTTCCCTCCTTTTTTCTTGTTGGCTTACAAGAAGGTTGCTCTATCTGTCTGGTAAAGCCTCAGACACATATGTGCATATGGAGATGTTTATATTCCTTGGAGTTTTGTTGAATTTTTTTAAAGAACTGCCAAAAAAGTGTTTGGGACATTTTTCCAAGCAAGTCCTTGATTTTTTTTTTTCTGATTTTTAAATGCAGCCTCTTATAATCTTTGGTTCTGAACTCAGTTCTCTAGGATTTTCCATCTTCTTACCTACTCATTCTTTCACTCTGTACGTGCTGCTGCCTTTTTCTGCTACTGAGCACCTTGCCAGAAAGTCACCCTTTCCACGGATCTCACTGAGGTTCCTGGAAAGTGCCTGTGACAGTGACTAAGGCTCTGTGAGGGCGACACCGCCTGTTGCCTGGATTCACTGTAGGTTAATCCCAGCAGGTCGACTTCAACTTTTGTCTGTACCAGACTTCTAGGGGTATCTGCCAAGGTCTGATTGTACCCGGCATGCCCTCCACTCGTGCCAGATGTGGGGTTTTTGTTTGTTTATTTGNGGCGACACCACCTGTTGCCTGGATTCACTGTAGGTTAGTCCCAACAGGTCGACTTCAACTTTTGTCTGTAGACTTCTAGGGGTATCTGCCAAGGTCTGATTGTACCCGGCATGCCCTCCACTCGTGCCAGATGTGGGGTTTTTGTTTGTTTATTTGTTTGTTTTATAGCTGGTTATCCAGATGAGTAAACCGATGCTAGAACCACAAGGCTCCAAAGGTACAACCTGGTACTCACTAAAAGCTGCCATTTTTCACCTTTCCAGGGCATTATGTGCAACAACATGATCTGCTGAAAGCGAGGTACCACAGTATATGGCTTCTTTTATTTATTTATTTATTTATTTATCTATTTATTTATTTTTGAAAATCATGTAAAGGAATAAATCAGGTAGTTTGGGTCCATGCTGTTCAAACTGGGGGAGAGGGTGGGAAATCAACAAGGAGCCTCTATCTCCTTTAGCTTCCAAATCCTTGCTGCTCCGGGCTAGTCACTGCTGTGTGAGTGCCAAAAGCCCAGGGCAGCCTGTGCCAACCTGCTGGGGCCAGGATGTTTTGCTTCACTCCCCATCACCCCGATGTGTGACAATCACTTGCAGATATTCTTGTAAAGCATAATATTATGTGCGATTATGCTAGCATATAATACCAAAAGGACAAAAATCTGATTTTAAGGAGTAGTAGTTCTGTGCAAATCTTGAGAAAAGGGATGAATTAATCTTGCCTAAAGGTTATGAGGTAGACCTCCAACTGTATTCACCTCTTGTAAAATGTGGGGACAGACAGTGTATTTAGATTGTTTCAGAGTTGAAACGCAGGCCGTGAGCCGAGGTGCAGAGAAGGAATAAACAATGACTTAATGTCAGTCCTGTTTCACACAGAGCAATAAATATGAGGAGGAAGTTGCTGAGTAAGGCACTAATGCACCAAGTACTAGAAATGAATCAAGAGGTAGTGCCATTTTTATAGGGGGAAAAGGAGTGAGGAACAGACTGACCAAGCAAAGAGATGAGGCTAAGATCAATTTAAAAGGAACAGACTTGCTGGATTAAGTGGCCATTTCCAGCGCAGCCAACTGCTATTAGTAAATCTATGCCAGGGAAGTCATCTTTTATGTGGAAGGGATGAAGAAAGAGCAGCAGGGAGAATCTCACGCAGCCTGTAATTTCACAGAGCTTCAGTAGAGCAGATACCAAGCAGGGATGCCAAGTAGGCAGGTGCTTTGAAGACCCTCAAAGCGAGGGAAGCTGAGCAGAAACCATGAAAGGCAAAGATAACAGCCTAACCAATATGCAGAAATGAAGTGGGAAGCAAAGATGACTTTAAAACTGATTCGTGGATCTTCTCCTTTGTAAAATCTGACCACTGGGGCTGGGTGAGAAAATCTCTGCAAAAGATAGTGAGCTTTTGATTTTTTTTCATCTGAATTGGGATAAAAAGTCAACATCATAAAATGCTGGAGACACTAACAGGCTTCACCATGTAGATATCAAAGCACTTTAAAAATTGTGACTAATTTCAATCTTCATCTTTTTACTTGCAAACTTTTTCAGTATGAATTAAGTAAAACTGAGAAATTAACTGGAGAAATTGGAAAATGTTTCCATTTAGAAGCTTCCAAAGCAGAGTATATAATATATCTGACTGATATGGTTCTTGACAAACTGTTGTGTTTTGGCTGCAGCCCAGGATTTCAGTTTCGCTGGAGAATGCCCAGCTCCGGCCGCTGGCTCCCGCTCTGCAGCAGCCCGTGCCAGCAGCCAGCGCTCCCGGGGCACAGGCCTCATTCAGGGCTCTTCAGGTCTGGCCGTGCCCTCCATGCGTGTGCCAGCTGGCTGCCTCTTTGTGCCAGCACTATTTTTGGTAGCCGCTACTGCCACGGCACCATGAAAAGGCCTCTGTGGGAAGAGAGAAATGGGCTGTGTGGGCCTGATTCTTCACTGCCCAATACCTGTATAGACTTTTGCACTATAAAACATGGGCATAAAACAATACATTCTCGTGATTGTAATTTATATCTGTCATGTAAGACAAATGGCAAGAAAAAACGGTATGTCCATTTTCTTTTCTTTGAGTATTATGGAGACAAAGACCCATTTTTCTACTATTTTATTCCTCATTGTGTCATTGATGTCGATTCAAAAGAAGTTGCAAGTGTTCATTTGCATCACAGCAGTATTTTTCTCTTCCCTTTCCTGACTTTGAGTGGCTTTCCAAAGTGCATAGGGGGCAATGGAGAATCAAACCCTGTGTGTTCACGCCGTCTGTTGGATTCTCCTTGTCTGTCTGTCCATCAGTGAAGGTGTATCAAAGCCAGTGCAGGCTGCCTGCGTAAGTGATACACAATCTCACGGCCCAGCCAAGTACAAATAACCCCTTTGCTTTGCTCCTGAGAGGTTTCTAAGGCACTGCTTGTGAGGATTGTTCTCCCACTCCTGAAAAGAAGAAAGGAAACCTAATGAGCTGGGAAAGTGTGAGGGAAGGAGGTCCCTGTGCAGTGGAGGTGGCTGCTGCTAAGCCCTCAAGGGTGTGGAGAAATTTGTCAGAGGCAATTTGCATTCCTAAATCCTGCCAAGGACAATGTCCTTCTGAGCAGAAAGCTGTTTCTGCCAGAATTTTGCTGCCACCGGGTTTCATTTTACTAGGTCTTGTTTCTCTATTTTAAAACTGAAACACTGCTTGTTCTGCTCTTCTGGTGCTCTAAGCAGGGAAAGAACTAAAGGGAGCAGGGAAGTGGGGCAGCCGTAACACAGGAACTCTGCTCAGGCTGCCCAGCCAGGCTTGGGGCCCGTCCGGAGCTGCTGCTGGCACCTCAGCCTGGGGGGACGCACGACCTCCCCATGGTGCCCTCTCCACCTTCCCTGCGGGGACCCGCAGGTTTGTGCACGCCACCAAAAGCAGAGGGACCTCTCCTAACATCCTGGGAGTCCGTACTCTGTCGGGAGGGAATGGCAACAGCGCCAATGCAGGCCGATGATCCCAGAAGTCGAGGAGAGAGGGCTGTCAACAGCAGGATCATGGAGTCAGCTGCACTTACATCAGTCCCCACAGACATTCACGGTAGCTCTCAGATAAAAAAGTGCTTTGTTTGTCATATCCACCAAGGTAGATTGCATAGGGCAGGGCACTCCCCTTCTCCTTCTATTAGCCTCCGAAAACTGTTAGCTCCCACATCTCCCTTCAGTCTCAGCTTCTCCAGACTAAATGTCAGTGTCTTCAGTCTTACAGCATAAACCAAACTTTCACAAAGTGAGCCATGTTTCTGAATTCTCTTTTCCCCTGTTTCTCTTATTTCTTTTCCAATTTATCTCTACCCAAAATACTTTATCTATCCTCTACCATAATCTGATTATATCCTTAATACCTCTCTTCTCCACCAATTTCACAACTTCGTAACAGGGCTTGTTCTGGAGTTCAGGTTTCTCCTTACTCTGTTTTGATTTCCTGCTTTTGCAAAAGATGATCTTAAAATACTGAAATATTTTCAGTCTTCCTGGTTAGGGAAGTGTGGACTGAGCATCACTTCACAAGTGAGGCACTTCGGAGCTCTAGTTCTGCCTTGGCAGCAATTTGTTTTCAGTGCTGCCTCAGGCAAGACAGCTGACCTCGTGCTCTCAGTGAGCTTTTTGAGAAGGCCATGTAGATATAGAAAAGAGAGCTCATATTAGTATAAAGAATTAGCTTTACCTTTGTAACTTGTAGAGCTGTCTCTGGAGAATCTAACACAAAAGTTTGGAAGATGTCGTATGTGTTTAGGTCCAGTACCAGTTAATACACCCTTGAACTGCTTTTGGCACAAAGACCTTGACAATCTGACAAAAACAAACCAACACCTTGTGACAGTCCTCAGTTAAGAAAGGCCTCCTCAGTCATAAGCCTGAGAGTGCTTCTGGGTGTGAGACACATAATACCTCATGTTTTTCATCTTCATATTCCTCAGCTTTATGGCAGTCCTGAAGCCTCTGGGCAATAAGTATTCTTAAGATTTTTATCTCTGGGCAACAGAGTTGCATAGTTCTGTAAAGTGATGATAAAGAGTGCTTGTCACCAAAGAATGTGCGCTGCTTAGAAAACCTTGAGATTAATCCAAGATTAGCTCAAATGTTAGAACTACCATTAGGACTTTTTTTTCAATAAACTACTATACTTTAAAAAATCAGGAATTCTTCCCCAAATTTCCTTATGTTCAATAAAAATACTGTGTAAGAAATCTCCGGGATTTCTGGGTATTCTGTTCAGTGCAAAGCAAGGATCGTTGGCATCCCCGGGTCATTCACTCTCTGGCAAGCTAGTGCTTCTTATCAAGCGTTCTGATGTTCAAGGGCCTGAGGGCTTGTTCACACGGGAAAACTCAGTGGCATTAATCATATCTCTTCATTGCAGAATGAAACATCCACACGGGAATGAAACTTAATTATATTTCTGTGGAAAAATCCTAAGCACCTTCATATAGCCTCTCCCCAGAAAGTTTGTTATGGCACAAGTAATGCAATATAGCAGAGGCTGCATCTGGGGACAGTAGAATCTTGCACAAAAGCAGTTCTTCACTCCTGTGGCAAAGGATTTCCTTCTTTGAGGCAGTCATTTGATACAGAGCACTCCTCTGTCCCTGCTTTTAAAACCCTCATTCTACTGTGCAATAGAGACACCACTCGCATACCTACCCCCAAACTGTTTTAAATTATTGATAACAGTTTTGCTGTGCTTACACTTTTCATGTTCCAAGTGGCATCCCTGCCTAGGTGTATCGTGTCTCTGAGTGCCGCACTGGGGCAGGTGCTGTCCGAGCAGCGCGTGCAGTGCTCAGGTGAGCAGGTGATGGGCTCAGTGCTGAGAGTGCTCAGTGCTCATGGAGAGAGCACCGCAAGCAGCACTGGAATCCAGGAAACATAAAGCCAGTTCATGCTTCAGAGGCTACTGGCAGGCCACGCTGCACCTGCAGCCACGGGCTTCATCTGCATAGCAGGGAAACAAGTTAGGTGCTGTAAGCGTAATTCGATGGCTGAGGAGAGGGGAGGGGGAAGGAAACAAAGCTGCCCCTCACGGTGCTGCCTTTGCCGTGGCCGTGGGGAGGCCCTGCAGTCCTGCCCTGCGCACTACCGTGCCCCTTGCAGCTCGCGCTGGCTGACACGCAGCAGCCGGTACAGCTCGGGGAGCCCCGCGGCGGCCCCGCGCGCCGGCTCCGCGCACTCGCGCACGGCCTGCTGCAGCTGCAGCCGCAGCGGGAAGGGAAGCGCCAGTCCTCGGAGGTTTGGAGAAAACCAGCGACGGAATATTTTGTCACAGATGACCTAAGGAAAGGAAAAAGAGCAGGTAGTTGGCCTTTAGGAACTGGAACAAATGCCCTGCTGCTCCTCTGGGGCTGTAGCAAGATACCCTGCATCAGCAGAATCCGAAGTGCCTGCAGCCATTCTAAGAGCACGATACAGAAGAGGCACTTGTACCACAGCTGCTCTCTACCTGAGCACCCCGCTTTGCCGCAGGTTTCTTCAGTACTTTTGCAAAACAAGTGGTGAGGGCGAGGGAAGGGGAGAACGGTACAAAAGGCAGCTGGGCTGTGCCCCCCCCAGCCTTTCTGCATGTCTGCGGTGCTACTTAGGGGGGTTACACCCTACCTCCTGCCAGCCCAGAAAAGATAGACTCCTGGCACCACCACATCTGCGCGCAACTTACGTAGGGTGGAGAAGAACTCCCCAGTTTGCAGGCCTAGAGCCCTGACCTCACCATGAGCAGTGACAGGAATGATAATTAACCCCCTTCCACTCTCATTACCGTGCCAACTAACAGGCATGGAAATAAGGCAAATTAGTGCTAGAGAATATCAAGGTCTGTCTGCATGCCCCAAGATGGGATTTCTGAATGAGAATGGCAGTTATGTGGCCACATTTGGAAAGGTGTCTATCTTCCCTCTAGTGCATAACACACCTTTTGTTGTCAATGTGATTTTAAAAGAAAATGATGCATAAAGCAGCTGTGTCTACTCACTTGCAAGTTGTTATTGGCTCTCTGTGCTCCACATTTTCTGATTTTCAGATCACATTTTGAAAAGCAATCAAAAAAATTGCAATCTTCATCTGCTGTACAGTTCTGTTCAAGGATGTCCTTCATTTTGGGTTCAAAAAACGCCATATCCACATCAATGGCCACAACCTGTGGATCAAAACAACTTGTCAAGCCTGGCACAGCACATACTCTGGGATAGCAAACATTCCTTTGCTGTTTTATCTTGGAAATGCTGTGCTGAGAGCATCTGTCAATACAGAACTGGGATCACAGTGCAAGGGCTTTCTTATGCTTAACTGAGCAGCAACAGTCTTATGAATAGCATTTTTAAGCAAAAATAAACAATTCTTAAGAACCCAAGAAAGGCAAAATTATCTGTGCACAATCCCTGGAGTCAGTTGGACTGATTCCTCCTAAACTGGGACTAAAAAGTCTGAGGACTTGTTGTACTTTATGCAGATGGCCACTCAACCTTTTAATTACATGGTGGTCAAGAATTATCCAGAGGCCGGAATGATTTCACAATCTGCCTCTCAGACTGACTGTTGGTCACCCTGACTTTAACACTACGGCGAGAAGCAGTCTGACATGCACAATTTTCTGCACCTGGCACGGGCTGCCCTGATCCTGTCATTTTACTCAGTGGATCTGCATCTGCACAGCTGCAGAAATAACTCCCTGAGGTTGTTTAAGTTGGGACTGGCTTCGTCCACTCCTGTTTTCTGCAGCTCTCTTCATTTAGCATGCATGGTTCTTACTCCACTTGCCCAGAAATACGGTCCCTAGCAGGGTTCAGTCAGCAGTCAGTCTCAGCAGATGAGTGAGGACTGAAGAGACAAATCATTTTTCTTGTCCTGGTATAAGCTCACAAAATATTGAACGAGCAGCACTGCAGAGCTGTGCTGGATTAAAAACCGTTCTGTGCTTGAAGGGCTTTAGTCTCAGTTTCTACCAGTGTCACTGCACCTACGGATACTCAAAGAAATCACAGAAATAAACACAGAAAGAAAGGAAGAGAGCGATAGGTTGGCTTGATGTAAAAAAAACTGAGGATGAACAAAATGAAAATCTACCTTCAAGGCTATGAATGCAGCAATCAGCACATGGTGCTTGGCATTTAACAGTCCGACTCTTGACTCTGGGACTCTGTCTTGCGGCAGCTGAGGTAAATTTGCATAGAAGGAAATGTTTGGGATCTGAACAAAGCAGATTTACTTAGGCTCAAGTGATATTCTCATGTTTAACGTTCAGCTTCACAAATAACTTGGGAAGCTGAACTGCGCGGCTGGAGCAGCAACTGGATGAACCCCAGGAACTCTTGGAGAGCATGATCATCATGATGTAGCCTGGGGAATTTCACACATTTGGACAAGCAATCTTTCTTTCTTCCTTTCCTTCTTCCTTTCCTTCTTTCTTTCTTTCTTTCTTTCTCTCTTTCTTTCTTTCTTTCTTTCTCTCTTTCTTTCTTTCTTTCTTTCTCTCTTTCTTTCTTTCTTTCTTTCTCTCTTTCTTTCTTTCTTTCTTTCTCTCTTTCTTTCTTTCTTTCTTTCTCTCTTTCTTTCTTTCTTTCTTTCTCTCTTTCTTTCTTTCTTTCTTTCTCTCTTTCTTTCTTTCTTTCTTTCTCTCTTTCTTTCTTTCTTTCTTTCTCTCTTTCTTTCTTTCTTTCTTTCTCTCTTTCTTTCTTTCTTTCTTTCTCTCTTTCTTTCTTTCTTTCTTTCTCTCTTTCTTTCTTTCTTTCTTTCTCTCTTTCTTTCTTTCTTTCTTTCTCTCTTTCTTTCTTTCTTTCTTTCTCTCTTTCTTTCTTTCTTTCTTTCTCTCTTTCTTTCTTTCTTTCTTTCTTTTCTTCTTTCTTTTCTTTTTTTCTTTCATGAAGATTTCTGCAGTTTTGCTGATAAATTCTTTGGAGACCCTTGTGTCTGCCCTTGCTGTACTTGGGTCAACAGCAGGATGAGGAGACAGTAAAAAGGCATTCCCCAAGACCTTGGTCATTAACACCCTGGTGAGGTCTCTGCTGACACTGGGCACCTTTCAGGCTCTGTTCTGCTACACAGATAGCCCTGGCTTTTAAACATGCAGCTGCCACAGGGGCCAGGGGCTTCACTGAAGATTGCAAAAACATGCACAAAAGTGTGCAGGCACCCAGCCAGGCTCTATAATAAAGATAGGTCTGAGTGACAGTCCACGTGTAATTGATAACAGCTTAGCCAGCATTGTTACAGTGGTAAACAACCATGGAGGGGTAGGGAGTCCTGAGGAAGCCCAGGAAGGAAGCAATTTTACTCCTGACCTAATATAATGTTCCTCTTAAAGGTGCCGTAATCTGATTCTCCCGGAGGTGCTGTTAAAAGAGGAAGCGCTCCTGGATTAAGCATTTCCACCTAGGTTTCCTCCCAGCTCTGCCCCTTCCATGGCCCCATAGCGGCTTCATGTTCCCCCAAGTGACCTGTGGTGGTGGCAGGAGCAGCACAGGAGGCTGTGGGGAGGGTCGGGGGTAGCCCCACCATTCGGAGAAGTGCATGGGAAGGGGAGAAGGGAGGCTGCCCTCGTCCTGTCTCTGTTTGGGAACTGACTGGAAAACGGGTGAGAGTTTTTGCTTCCTGTTCTCCGTCCATCTTCACTCATCAGAAGCAGTATTTATTTCCCCCTTCCTTTTTCTGACTGTAGCTCCTGTCTGCCCACCCCAAGCGGGGATAGCAGGAGGCACATCACCTCATGTCCGCAAAACAGAATACCCAGGAGGGAGAGAGGTAGCATCTCACATTTTTCTGTCACTAATTCTCCTAGAAAATACTGAAGTAAAACTTTTTCCTGGGCCATGGGGTGGCTGCAGTCCCTGCGGATCTAGACGTCATGGGAGGATCCTGGAGAACTGCTCTCCCTGAAAGGATCTATGAGGAAAGATGCACCCAACTCTTTCTCTTCTAAATGCCATCTCCTCTTCTCTGAGTAGGTAGTAGAACAGATGCTCTAACGTGTGCTCAGCCATGTCCAGTAAGAGCCTTGTGTAACTAAGGTAAGTGAAGCTTGTCTTGAAGAACCTCTGCCGTATCTTGCTCTCTACAACTCCCTGAAAGGAGGCTGTAGTGAAGCAGGGGTCAATTTCTTCTCCAGAATAACTACAGATAGGACAAGAGGAAATGACCTCAAGTTGTGCCAGGGCTGGTTCAGGTTAGACATTAGGAAGAATTTCTACACGGAAAGAGTGGTGAAGAATTGGAACAGGCTGCCCATTGAAGTGGTGGAGTCACCGTTCCTGGCAGTGTTCAAGGAAGGTGTGGATGATGCATTTAGGACATGGTTTAGCAGGCAGGGTGTTGCAGGTTTACGGTTGGACTTGATCATCTTGAAGGTCTTTTCCAACCATAGCGAATCTGTGATTCTGTGATCTCACACTGCCTGAACACTGCTGTGCCTTTCCTGCTATCTTGCTATAGTTCCCCACCCATTCCCTGCTCTCCTGCTGCACCGCACCTGAATAAACAATGTTAAGTGAGTGGATGGGTGAAGGGGAAGCACGCTAATTGCTCTTAATGACTGCATGTTTAGGTGATATTTGTCCAGGACTCTAAAGGTACAAATACTATATTAACACTCATTGAGTACCGATTATTATTCAAGTTCCTGGAGATATTTTATGTTCACTCAGAGTGCAGAAACTCCACTGACGTCATTGCAAATTGTGAGTGTGGTTCAAATGCTTATTGCACAGTGGCTCCAGTCCATACATGGAATTCCCACTGCAATCAGTGGAATTTCTCTCTGCAGAGTGAATGTAGAATACATTCAGCAATACAGTGGTGGACCATATTACTATTTAAAAATATTAATTTTGGGAAGAGAGCTGTACAATGAAAAGTCAATCAGTACCAATACCAGTGATTTTTATGTCTTTGTCCTTTAATGATTTCCAGACCAAATTTGCTCAGCACTAAAGCAGAAAGATGTGTGTGTTCTCTGTGTGTGTGAGTCCCCTCGTGTCAAACCAGAGAATTCAGGTTTAGCTTCGAAATTCAAAGTTTTCCTTTCAGCCTCCCTACTGGAAATAATTGCTGTGTCTCATGGACAGCTTCTGAAGTCAGCTTGCCTTTGGAGGCACTCTTTGCCAGATCCAGTTGAACCTGTTGGTCTCAGTCCATTTGAGCAGGGAAACAATTCAGAAGGGAATAAACAGCTCCTCTCAACACAAGCAGAATGACCCAGCACTCTGAACTGTCACTGGAGATATTACAAAGGGGAAAAGCAACAAAGTTCCCATGCCACTTCTAAGAGAGTTGGTTTTGCGAGAACTTGGCCAAGATCTCTGTGAGGAAGGAATAATGATTTTTACACAGCCACTTTTCAGACCAGAGTTTTACCTCAGATTGCTGCAACACACCCAACTTACCGTGAGATCTTGTCTGATAGCAAAATTTTCTGGTTTGATGTCGCACAAGTGAAGTCGGTGAGAGAAATCATTATCAAAATGCTGCACCATATCCAGAAAGCTGAGTGCAATGTCGATGATCGCTCTCCCTCTGCTTTGGCTGCCAGCAAGGGAGGGACCAACCACATTTTCCAAGGGAAAAAGAGTTTTGTGCCAGGCATGTCCAGCTGTGAGATACTCCACGGCATAGAAATGTCCACAGGAGCCAATAATGCGTAGCACGTGTTTGCTGAAGTCTTGCAGTACACTGAAGTAGATATATTCTTCCTGCTGGAGCAAGGACCACATGCTGGCCACCTGTGCTTTCCAGTGTGGCCCCTTCCTCCTTGTCCACAGGGGCCCCATGGTGGTGTTAGATAGCTCTAGCCCCAGGACATTTTTGACTTCCAGGGCTGCCATCAGCAGAAGCTCTGTTTCAGGAATGTCCTGTGTCTCCATCTCCTCTAGCATGCTGAGATGCTGGTAGCTGGAGAAGATTTCCTTTTTGGATTTCAGGATGATGGGCTGGCCTCTCCAGTCAGCCTGGATGACCTTCTTACCTCTGTCATAGTACAGGCAGTGTTTGTACACCAGCTTCTGTGCCACGCACAAGTCTTCACAGAGGTCACCAGTCAGGGCTCCACTGCTGTAGTCCAGACACTAGAACAAAGAACAGAATGTTCATAGCAGGACCACATGTCCCCGCACCACTTAGGAGAACCTCAGAAAAGCGGCAACAGCTCAGAGGGGCTGCGCCGACCACAAGAGCTCACCTTCCACAGTTGCCGCTGGACACAGCACAGGTTTTGTTTGCTTGTTGTTATTTGTTATTCAGAAGGTTCTAGAGATCTAGGGAGAGTTTTGCTTCACAACATGGGGATAGCAAAAGGATCATTTTTCTTTTTCTTGGGCAAGGAAGTGGATTAGATGACCTGTTACTCTTAAGTTCTTGCCACCTGCCTGGATGCAACCCTGTGACACGCTGTGCCACGTGCTGTAGGTGTCTCTGCTGGAGCAGGGGGCTTGGACTAGATGACCCCTAGGGTGCCCTTCCACTCGCAGTCATTCTGTGATTCTGTGATATGAATTCAAGGGGCAAGGCTCTTCACACACTTCGCTGCACAGAGATTCTGGCGCACCATGCTTTATGGCACAGCGGATAACTTCCAGTGCAAGTCAGAATCTTCCTAGGAGATTCAGAGCAGTGTATCTTACACATTCAAGGATAGCTGGATTGCCGAGTACCTCAGCAATCTCTGAGGTATTTCCACCTTACACTCAGCATGCCCTCAGTGAAGAAAGAAGAACCTCCTTCTCCACCTGTAGTAAACAAAGAGCTTGCACTCAAGACCCTTGAGCCAAGAACTTTCAGAACTTTTAAAACCTAAATTCTGTAGGACAGATTACCTAGAAACATGATGCTTCTAGGTAATATATATACACTAGGTAATGTATATACACTTACCAGAAGTCCCTGTGATATTTTAATATCAAGTGTATAAAGAGTTAAATCTTTTAATTGGAAAAAAAAATCCATGGAAACATGGGAACTGCTGCTTCATAGTTAAGTGGTCACTGTAAATTCATAAAAGAATTGCAAAGATTTCCCCACCAATCCTTCCAATCCTTCCCACCCATAATTTTTTTCATACCATCTCTTCCAAGCTGTAGGCAGTTGATATATTCCTGTGGGCATTCAAAAGTACAGCTGCAGGGACTGCTCTGGGCAAATCAGTAAAGAGGTCTCGGGTGCATGGGGAATAGACTGTGGTGGAGTAGAAAGCCAAACACCTGGGAGGCAGCTTGACAGCATCAGCCTCCTTCTCAGTTGCTTTCTGGCATTTGCATTTTTATTTAAACAAGTTGGCAGCTCCCTCTGCTTGTGGGATACTTGCAATGGCTGCCTGGCCCCCACCTCATTTGTAACTTGCTGTTACAGGCACAGTGAGCGCAAGTATAGAGATTCAAGGGATGTATTTTGTTAAAATAGGTTCTGAGGTGTGCAACAGGGAAATGCTTTCTGATGACAGGTAATACACAGAGTTCAACCTCAAAAAAGCCTTTGGGGATGGGTGCAGGATTCAATCTAAAATTTGGGAATGGTGCAGGAAATGGTGATAAATTGGCTAAAATATCTCATGGAGAGCAGTTCAGAGAGGCAAAATATGAAAGGTTCAAAGCTCTCTTAGCCCCAAAGAGAATGGGCAGTGCCAGCATGGGGACCAGGGCTGGCCAACGCAGACATGCACACTGTGACTCCGAGTCCAGGCTCACACGTGTATCTGCATCCACAGGCACATCAGGAGGGTCAAGCAAGTTCCCTGGGCTGGCCAGGCTTCAGAAAGAAACATGAGGTTCTGAATGGAAGTAGTTCTGTCTACCTAATGCTCTATTTGTAAACTATTTTAGAAAGAAGATATTGAAGAGAAGAAATTGTGGGGGAGGTTGTTTCAGAGCTTAAGTACAATCACATTTAAATTCATTATTTTCTGACTATGAAGGCCATAACTTCAAGTAGAGTTTATTCTGCTGCATTAAGATCTCAGGGCATCTCAGCCCTGTAACTGGATCCACAATGGCGAATTCTTGCCCCTGTGGATAACTTCAGTGTGGTCCATTATGGACCATGTTCTCTCACAGAGGGCCTCTTCCACCTAGAAGAGCACATGCCCAGAAAACCTGCAATCGAACACAAAAATATGAAGCTTGCTTTCTTGTGTTGCCATCATGATGTTCTTAATGGCCTTAGTGACAAAAAAAAGCTGCAGAAAAAAAAAATCGTCTCAATTTTGTTTTCCAAAGGAGCTGAGTCAATATTGAACCTGCTAAAGGATATATTTAGAGCTGCCTGCTGTTCCATTTGAACCAGAAAATCTTTGATTATTAACTTAATATCTGACAAACATGGAGTCTCCAGATCTGATTCTTCTTTGCTGAAATTGCACCATTTTTTGGAAACTGTCATCTGTGAAATGGAAATCGACCAAGAAGATCTTTGTATTACAATGATGAAAAGCATATTAAACTTCAATAAGTGACATTTCCTCCTGGTCACAGATGCAAGTAAAAAAATCAAAATGCTTCATTAAACAATAATAATAAAAATTTGAGTAATTCAAGAGTTCCTCTGCTCACACAAGTTTGGCTTTAAAACACTTTTTTTGTTGTTGTTGTATTTATTAAAACCTGGAAGTTGAGCAAAGCCTAACTTCTACTTTACCTCCTCAGCTGATCAGCCCACAGTGTCCCAATTTTTACTGTTTTATGCTTTGCCTAATACACTGAGTAAGCTTAGCTTGTCTACATTGCAGCCCCCAGATCATCTGTGTTTTTGTTCCTTCCCCTCTTCTCTTCTTTTCTCCCTGAACAATCTCAGAAGCATCAGAGACATCAGAAGTGGATGCTGGTTCCAGCACTGCCAAAACAGCCAGCATCTGTGCCCTGACTCTTCTTGCATTCATTCAGAAGTTGAATTAGGCGCAGTTTACACTGCTAGTTCATGCAATTATTTGACCCCTTTGTCCTTCCCAAAATCATACCATATTTCAAGACAGTTTTCCATCTATTTAGCATAGCTTGTAGTCTTTGTTCTCCAACCTATCAGCTTGCATTTTACTATATTAAATCACATTTTTATAGGCTGAAACTCTCAACTAGGTAACTAGGTGATTCAGATTACCTTACAATGAAAAGATGTTGTCTCTATTATTTGCTAACCCAGTAACCTTTGCATTAACTGCACACTTTACCGGGTACAATTTTGCACCATCAGGACTGCTGATAAAATGAAGAATCAGTTCCCCAAAGAAATCCTCTAGAAAAGGCCCTTTACACCAACATCTCCATATTGTGATTGCACTTTGAGGTCAGACAATGAAAGACTTTTAAACCTACCTAATGCCTGTGCCCTTCTAATGCCACTAACTGCCAGGTCTTTTAAACCAAAATATGAATGTGATACTAAGCTAAATGTCTTATGGAAAAGCAGCTACACTAGAATAAAAATGCAAACAGAAGAATGATTTGGATTCAGTCATCTGTTTCTGTTTAAAATTCACTACATTATTTTTAAAGTCCTTAGTACTCTTACCAAGACAAGTTTGAAAGGCTGGCTATGTTTAAGTTCATATAAAAGTGCCTAGTTAAGATTTATCTCTGTTAAATTTGTTTACTGTACCATTCTGAGGGTCAGGCCAGAGACTGAGTCCTGCCTTGTTGTGAAGTATTTCTCCAGTATAAATGCAACACTGACAAAGGTTTGGGAAAGCATCAAAATGAAGGATTTCCCCTGGAAAATACAAAAAGTGATCACAATGTGATTTAGTGTGGTTAAAGTAAAAGAAAATGAGACTGGTATTAGAAAGCACTAGGGTCTTCTGGAGAACTAAAGTTCACCTCTGCAAAATGCCCAGTGGTACATGGCATCCCTAATGAAGATACCCTGCACAGAGGTACCTACTCTAGGAGAAAGGAAATACCCCTTATACATGCCATAGGGAAGAGTATATAACCATGCAATTTTCACTCACTTGCCTAAAAATGTTTATCTTCATCCTCTCTCCTACTGGAAATATAGATGGCTAGGGAAAGTTTTCCTTGGAAGATGGGTTCTGCTTTATAAAACATTTCAGACTCAAGCTATCTGATTATTCTGTAGATGGGTTGTACTTGCTATCACAGTGAAACCCATGTAGTGCTCAGAAGATGCATAAAGAGGGTTTTTCCAGGGTGATGAAGAAAAACTCCTTTTCTAATACTTCCATGGGAACAACAATCCCAGTATGTGTCATCGGGGAAAGGTGTTGCTTGCAAACTTTACCATCGGGATTACAGATTTGCCCTTAGAATCAAAAAACCACATCATTTCCAGCTGCTGTGCCTTGGAGGAAGGTTGTGAATGGAACCTTCGGACCCTGCCACAGCCATGTCACACACTGACAGGGACAGGTTTCCACTCTCGTGCCTGAAAGCTACTCCCTGCCCGGGGCTTCTGAAGTCGTCAAACGCTTTCTAAAGTGGAGGGTAGCCGCGTATCTCTCCCCATCGCTTTACCCGTGGTCACCGTGACGGCAGAGGGCTGTGCTCCGTCCTCTCCGAGGTGCCTTGGCGCTCCACATTTCTGCGCTCTTCCTAGCAACGCGCGCCTCGCTCTCGCTGCGGTATCCCTGAGCCCCGCGGCGCCCGGCTCCCGAGCTAACTGACGGGGGAAAAGCAAAGCGAACCTCACGGCCGTTGACAGTGTGCGCTGTCAGGGCTGCTGGCTATAGTTAATCTTTCTTTATTATGCAGAATTTAGGAAGATGTACGGGCAGCGGCGGCTCGCTATTGCAATGATTGTTAGAATCGTTCCTTGGTCTTTCTGCTTAAAATACCTTAATGAAACAACAGAAAGTGCTCGCCCACGTTGTTCCTCTCGTCGAAGTACTGAAACTGCCCTTTCCTACATCATTCTGAACCACTTGATATTTTTTTCGCTCTGCCTTTGGACACGTTTTAACGATCGTTCCCCGACACTTATTTGGACTTTGAATAACGGCGCTCTGAGCGCCAGCCCCCAACTCTTAGCACACATCAAGGACACGCTCTAAGCGGCGCAGCCTTTCTTGAGGATTTTATTACTATTTTCACACACGCAAAGGGGACCCTCGCGGGGTGCAGCAGCGCGGTGCGGCGTCCGCGCCCCCTCGGCGGTCCCTCGGCGCGCGGCGCGGGGCGCAGCCGCTCGAGCCGCGAGGCGGGC
>VWPW01010751.1:202354-216197 GCA_013389825.1 Crypturellus undulatus
GGCCGCCGCGCTGCCGCCCTCCTCCTCCGCACGCGCTTGCCCCGCTCCATGCCGGCCCCCTCGGGCCGGGCTGGCCCCGCGCTCCGCCGCTGGCCGTAAGCGCCGTTAGTTCCGCCGCCCTTTGTCCGCGCTCCGCGGTGCCAGGCGGGCCCCCTGCCACGCACCGCCGAGGCCCCCGTTGCTTGGCAGCTCCCGGCCCCGCGTCCCTTCTCCCCCCCGCTCCGCCTTCTTTCGCCCGCGAAGTTTCGCGCACGGGACTGAAAGGGGATTTGAAGGCTCTGCTGTGGGAAGCCCGTGCAGGGGACTGCTGCCCGGCGCCTGGTGATGCACGGCTGCTCCGCGAGGAAGGAGACAAAAAGCTGATTATTCCCGGGTAATTTGTGCAGTTTTCCCAGGGCTTCGGTGTCAACAAGAGGAAGAGAAAGAAGCGTCCCTCCTTTCTGGGGACTGAAGAGCTCCATGAGCAAATGTGCCCCTTCTCTAACCTGTTCAGTTTTATGAGCATTTCTGAGGGGCCAAAAAGCATCTTGGAGATTTGCTCCTTCGTATGAAGATCCTGACACCCTTTTCTCAGCCCAGTGCAGACTCTCGCTGTGTCCAGTTAGGGCACGGTGTTCACTTCTTTCCCCCTTGATTTTGCTTCTTTCCCCCTTGATTCCCACACACCTCACCTTGCCTCTCCTGCTTTGTGAGGTCCACAGCTGGAGAGCTGGCTTCAGGGATGTGTCTACCATCATTTCCAGCTTCATCATGAGAAATCTCTCCTAGTAAAAATCATTAAAGAGAAAGGTGCATCTACTGACAGCTTCAGCATTACGTCTCAGGGCAGCAAGGTGAGAACACAGCTGCGTCCAGCTCTCTGCTTTCCTCGTCTTCCGCATGCTTAGTGCAGTTCTCCCCTATGTGACAGAGTAGTGCTTGAAGTATGTTTTCTAAGCATGTAACAGACCAAAAAGGAATGGAAAGATAAAAGCATTACTGAAAATACTGTAGTTTTCTAGAGCCTGGCAGTGGAAAGGGCAGTGTCAGAAATAAGAGCAAAAACTTTCAGCTTTTAAGAGTCCCAGAGGCAGAATCATCACTAGACACATCTATTGTGTGTTTTGCTTCCACTCTCTGCCTTCCCTTTTCTTCACCTGTAGTCGGTGAAGATGGTCGGTCGCCATTCTTTTTATGCTTTTTTTTTTCTTTTTCCTCACTTCTGGCCCTTTTACCTGTACAAAGTTTCCTTTATAGACTGGGAGTGTGGGGGACACAAGGATTTTACTGGGAATGTAGCCTGGAGGAGAGGCTGTCTGGCAACTAAGAATGGTAAACTCTAATTGCCTTCTAACCCAGCCTTGCACAAATGCTTTCGGAAGCCACTTCTCCTCAGTTTGCAGTGCTCATCTCGACATTCCTAAGGCAGTAGGTAGGGAAGGGCAAGAGAAGCAGTTATTTGGACATGCCCACGGAGGGAGTACCCCTTGGGTGTGGATATGGTCGCTCATCCCCAGCTGCTGCTCCTGCAGGTCTGCCAGAGCAACCTCAGGAAAAAACAGGAGTGGGAGAGAGGAAGCTCTGAGGGAAGTTCATGAAATAGGGGCACGGACGGCAGGAGAAACTCAGGCATCAAAGTGCCTCCCTATGGACTGTCTATCTAACAGTTAAGGCACTAGCAGAGCAGCACATATTTTTTACACATTATTCTTTAAAATCTGGATCTTGACCTCTCTCTTCCAAAGAACATGAGGTATAATTTCACATCTGTAAAGTTCTGCACATGCATGGTTTCTGCTTTAGCTACAGTTCTGAAAACATCTCTTAGTTACTCCTAACTTTGGGCTAGGGAAAAAGCAAGGCGGATTTGGGCGGGTTGAGTGACATAGCTGAGCTAATTCAAATAAACAGTGAATACTACTAAATAGTAGATCTAAATAGTAGATAGCAGCATTTAAATTATGCTCAGAGGCACCCTTGTCCTCCCTCTTCCTCCTCCCCATTTCCCTCCACACAGTCTGGTCCCCTCCTACAGAAGATGTGTCCCACTGCCTTGTAAACAGATTTGGCTCACTGAGAGGGCAGGTCAATGTTGACTCTTTCTTTGCTGAGTTAGTCTTCAGACGGGCTAGAAAGCCAGAGTGCCCCAACATACAGCAGGATACGCTGCTAACGCTGTCATGGGGCTCAGCTGTATCATATGTCTGCGCCTTAAGGATGCAATTTGATGTTACAGATAAGGTGATCTATAGATGGAAACATTCCTGGCCCCATTTTCCACCTGCCATGTGCCTGCATGGCTTCCTGATAATCATAGAACTGCAATGTGACCCACTTCAACTCTCTGATGTGGCAGAAAACTTCCTCTGCAGCAATGAATGATCTTTCAGCCACCTGAAGTGACTTACCTTGTGACTGCGCATCACTGCATCTGCCTTAAACTACCTTTGGGGTATGTAAGGAGCCCATGTCAGCCCTTTCAGTCTGCAAACAGTTGCTGCTGGCAGCAAGTGCAGTTCTACCTTTTGCATGCAGGTGCCTGCTGCTTTGAAAATAGGGAGTTTCTTATAGGAAGGAAGAGACTATGAAAGTAACAGCTAAAAAGTACTAAGTGAAAGCAAGCTAATGAAATAAATACAAGTTATATGACACACACTGTTAGCCTCCTTATTTTATGCTAAATCCCTCAGGAGGCAGTGACACAAGGAATAAAGCCTTGTCTTTCCAAAAGACTTCCGTATGGCATGTAGAGTTTGCATATAGTTTCCCAGCCTCTGAAGTCTCAGAGATCCTGTTCATTTTGCTGGGAGCGTGTGTGTGTGTGTACATGTGTATATGTGTATGTATATAGTGCATATGTGCACACCTATATGTGCACATCTTCAGAACGCAACAAGTTGACCCAGAAAGCTTGGATTCAATAAAAGGTGCTTTGGGACCAGAGGACTTTGTAGTGATCAGTAGCCAGCTGCGAAATCCAAATCTAGTTTTAAATTTCCCGAAACTTCAAGGATTTCAGGACCACTGAGTTAACTGCGTCCCATCAACTGTGAAATACGAATCAAAGCATTTCTGTATGCCATAGCACATTTCCCTAGAAAACCTCTGCATCAGAAACATTTTGCATCCTGTATATAGTAAAATGTGATTCTTTCACTTTGCATTTCTGCATTCCTGAAGAAAGCTACATTTCTAGTCCCATTTTCGCTGAGAACTGAGCTCGATGAAAATTAATTAGAAGACTTTAAATTAAAGCAACTGACAAAAAGGGCAGTAAAAACAAACCTGGAATAAATGCATCCTTCTCTCCGCAACTGAATTGCTGAAACCTTTGGATTATTGCTTGGCAAGTGATGACCACCTGCCTGGGCTTGTGTTGATGGCTGTGTGAGCACATGACAAACCACACCTTCCTGGTGACAGTGATGGTTCCAAAGCCAGAGGCTTTGCGGGCCGGGAGGTGGCTGCCCTGGCCCAGCCCCGCGGAGCAGCCAAGCCAGGGCAGCGTCACGAGCCGCTGAGCCCGCGTTACCCCCATCCGCTGCTGCCAGCAGCCGCCTTGGGCAGCCCCAGGTCATATCAGGCTGACAGCCCTTGATTTCCTAATGACTTAATTCATTAGGAGAGTTCAAAACGAAGAAAGCTAAATCAATCAGGATGCCCTGGCACCCAAGCTAATGAAATGCAAACCTGGTTCATTAGGAATTATTGTTCTGTTTGGCTGATTTTATCACCTTCTGTCACTAGCTCTGGTTGTCTATGAAAATACAGTACATTATCTTTCTCAAGGTACAAATAAATCTCTTTTCCTGCTTGAGGCTCAGGAAACTTTCAAGTGTTGTTGAAATATACTTTAAAAATATACTATAACATATAAATATTCCTTTCTGATTTCCTGTGGCGAAGTTGAGTGACTGAGAAACATCACAAGATCTGACGTACATTTGAACATGTCCTTCAGGCAGTGAAATTCTCCTGCAGAGTACTGAGCCTGCAGTGGAATCCAAATGTATTTTCTCATATATGCCATTAATCAAAAAGAAAATGTTTCAAGTAGTACTCACAGACATTTTACTGCATCAGTGTGCGGTGAGTTTACTGGGCTGCATCGCAAACCAGAGGCAGAAAAATGGCATAATATAAAAATAGAGTATAGCTTTATGGATAAGAGAGGAGCCTAGAGTAATTCAATGATTTAAACAAGAGAAAGTGTGTAAACAGAAAAGGCTTTCCCATATATAGGTATTCTGAAGAACTTCTAATATATTTTACCCTGCTTGTTTCTTCCTTTTTGAAGATTTTTTCTAAGCATAGTTGCCCATCAGAGACAAATAAATCTATTCTTTCTTTTCCCTTTACCACATCCTAGATTTCCCACTGCAATTTTCAAGGACAGTTTGTCTTGCTCTTCTTCTCAAATACTGCTTCTAGTTAATCTCTTAATTAACCTCCTGCCAACTTTTCATTCTCATTTGGAAACAGTAGCACCTAAGGAATCTAATCAGATACTCAGGCAACGATTGTGGCAAGTTGTTGCTTCCTTGTGATGCTTCAGATTGGACAGAACAATCAAGACGCAAAAATGCTCTGGAATTTTTGTCTGTATATCAGAAATGATTCCCAGCTCTGCACTGCCTGGTGCTCCTGGGCCGCACTGTTTGTCCATCCTTGCTGCCAGTCACCAACAGGAAAGAAAATACCTTAGTCAGCTTGAGGATGGAGCTTAATCAGTTTAAAAGTGGAATTGGTAGTGGAATTGGCCCTGCCTGAGACTGAAGAGATTGAATTTGGTGACTTGGGAACAATTTTTCTGACTGATATCACAGAGGTTATTTTCTGATGTAAACATCTAGTGTGTGGCATGTTGTATATCTGTCCATAATGTATGAAAGGCAGACCAAAGAAAGGAAAATGTTCCTATTCTTTTCCAGTCTTTCTCTATGCAGCTTCTAGTCTTTGTACCAAGCTCAGGCCAAGTGATCTCATATGAATACTGAATTTGGCTCTTTGTAGCCTCCCTATATGAGATTCTGAAGAAATTCCAGAAATATTTTGAAGTTGCACTAAGGTTATGTAGCAGGGAAAAAAAAATCTGATAAGTAGACACGGCCTCTTGCATTGTGTTGTTTGCACCAACCATTGTAACAGGCAGATTATTTTACACATTAGACCTGCATAGTTTGCAGGGCTCTGCAGAGCATTTAGGTTTGTGGTACACCAAAACGGAAAGAGAATTAAGAGACATCTTTTCTAACTCAATGATTGCATTGTGTATTCCAACGTATCAATTAAGAAGAAGTTTCCTGGGGTTTGATACCACTATAAAAGTCACCATGTTGTAATATAGAATAAAAACTGCCCAGTTCTAGGGCTGCAAACTCTGAAATGTGTCCACTTTAGGAATCCACATTTCGTTTCACTAGCAAAACTGCTATCAGGTAGCCAAGGGCTACCTATTTGCACCTGATTAGGTCATAGTGTTTAAAATGCAAAGGAAGCAGTCCCAGGATTTCCAGAGTTCCGAGCACCGTCTGATCTAGGAAAGCAGGGAAAAGGAAGCACGATTCGTGAAAAGGCATCCTCATTGTAGGCGCAAGAGACCACCAAGTGGATGCTTTTGATATTGCAGGCGAGAAGGTTTGTGAGCTAGAAATATACCTTCCTGAGGGCACTTGCTGTTTTTCTCCATTCACATAAGCACAGCTGAATTTACAGCGTGTTTTGCTTTGTTTTGTTTTGATCAAGGACTGTGTACTTTAGTTCTCTATGTTTTAAAAATATGACATGTAGATATCACAACTGCCATGTCATGTCATAGCTCATTCACACATAGGTTTGTCCATTTCTTGATTTCTCTTCTATAAATGCAAATCTGAAAAAAAAAATAAAAAAGAGCAGGATCATGTCTTACTTTGAGTAACAGTCCTGTAGAAGTTAATTAGTTGCAGTTATTTCCTTAAAGCTGTTATTTGCAGTTTTGCTGTGAATGAAAAATGGCTGGGCACGGACCAAGCTACAAAATGATCTGTTAGTGAGATTCAATTTTCTGTCAGTCGTTGTAAGTAATTAGCTTTTCTCTGGGTAATGCATTGCTACTCTGCATGCACCCAATGTTGTGTGACACTCGTGCAGGGAACAGTAGCCAGCTTGGTTGCTGTACCGCTTACGACAAGCAGATCGTAATCACCCGTTTAAATATCCCTTGGTGCCAGTGGCTGCCTTGTGCTTCTCTCCAGGAAGGTCCCACGCCTCCTGCATGGGTGTGTGAGCAGCGGCGCTCCGACAAACCTGCTGTTGCAGGGGAGCTTCCTCTGGGAACCCGTGCAGCTCTGCCGGCCCTATCTGGAGAGCTAAAGGGGTAACACCATACAGCACCACCAACACCATAGACAAGGAATGCCACGCTCTTGCCCCCTGCTCTAAGCAGCATTCCTGATCCCTGCAGAACCTCAGGAGGTGACTCCCATAGTTTCTTCTGCAGGCATAAACGTTGCATCACTATTTGCAACGTAAAGAGTTTCCTCACAGAGAAAGAAGGGACACAGAGAATTTGCTTCTCGCCACAGAGGCAAGCTGGCAGGTTATGGGCTACATTGCAGGTGGGCCTTCCAGAGGCTTTAATACTCCTCTCCATCTCTTTCTATGCTATTTTTAAATTGGGTATTGAGTTGACTCACTTTACTCACCACAGTGAAATACGATTTCATTTTTTCAACAGAGCTGCTTTCTGCAGGAGTTATCACTGCTTTTTCAGGTCAGGTGACCTCTTTAAAGAAGTAAACCATTCTCCATTAAGTCTCATATAAAGTTAAGAGTTTAAGATGAATAATGTTCCAGCATATTGACTTTGTGATTTTTTTTTTTCTGGAAGTGTGAGAAATACTCACATAGCCTCTGAAGGCCATGTGATGTTTTCTTTGCGCTTGACTGCAATGGTATTTTTCATCTCTTTCTACCAGGCCACTTTGTCTCTTGTGAGCTTTCTTGATGAGAAACTAAAGCATCTGAGAAACACTTTATAAGACCATAACATGATTCTACAATAAACCTCATGTTTGTTGTGGCCCAGAGCCAAAGGCCCCTGGGGCCCATGGAAGTCATCCCAGAGTTTTAAGTTCTGGCATCTTTCACCCTAGAGGAAGGCATGTGGGTGTGTGTGCATAATTAGGAAAATCCCTGTGTAAACCAGCTACCCTTTTGTCTGCATTTGTGTAATGGATAATCAAAATCCTGTCCCTTTCCTTAAAAGCAGAACTTCAAATCAGCTTGAAAAATGCTACTTTGTAATGAAGCCTTCACTTCAGAACTTCTTATAATTAAACTGGCATCACTCCTCTTGGTTGCTTCTGAGGTGACGTGTCATCCTATTTCTGTCTTCCATGTTCTGCCATTTTCAATTCAGAATGATCCCATGTTCTTTCCCAACTTATATAGTTTTCCAGATCTGATGTTGGTCAATGATTTACCCCATCTCTCCTATTTAGGTCTCAGTTATCTGCTACCAACAGCACTAGTAAGTCATCTCTCTCCTCAAAGAGAATGACTTCCTCCCTTCTAGAAGGAAGCACTTCTGCCACATCCTTAGAGAGAGGTTTCTTCTGGCCAAACGAGGCCTCATTCTGGCCAGGTATCAGTAGAATTACTTTTGGGTTACACTAAGGTGTGTGGAAGGAGGATCACACAGAGATGCCATTACTAGATAATGTCGAATATTCCTTGCTTTAGCAGCTCCCTGATTCTTGTCCTAAATTGATCTTTCATATGTCCTTACTAAAGGAACTCCTAAAAAGTCTCCCAGAATGGAAAACACGGATTGCATTATTCTGGATGTGATCCCAGGAGCGGGGGAGATCCGCCGAAGGATGGGGATGGGAACCACCACGCCAGGCACCACAGAGCACTCCTGTAGAGCTCAGCACTGGAAGAAAATTCTGTATGGGGAAACACTTATACTCTATTTCCTTTATGAGAGCATGTGACACTAATCAAGCCTCTTTAAGATTTCTCTTTCACTTTGGCCAATCAGCAACTTATAAAGACCAAAATAAAGTCTCCCAACACTCCCGAATATATTCAAGGAGAAACTGAAAATGACACCTGTTCATGCACACTGCCTGTCCCACAGTTTCAGCCTGTTCCCATGGATAAACTGGGCATGGTTGAATGAAAAGCTGCAACGAAATGAAGGATAGATGACATTAAGTTGCGAAAAGGGTAAATGTTTTGGCATTTGGGCTGTATGGTCATTCCAAAGAGAAGTTCTGCACTGAAGCACTCTTCAAGGGCTGTGGTTCTCATCTGCAGTCAGACCACAGCTAGCTGGGCTGTTGACCCTTCGCTTGCTTGACTATTACACTTGTTACATGACACGTATCCCATCGCTCTCCTTTGAGCCATCGCCTTACTTTATTACTGCAGAGTAGCAAGAGAAGCAGGCAGAAGCACGAAGTGCTTTAGTGACTGTTAGGCAGAGAATTAACTCCTGAACACAAGGACTGAGGCACATTTTTTACTCCTTTTAGAGCGCTGGCACAGCTGGCCTAGCCCTTCAGTAAAAAAAGGAACCATTTGGCTAGCCTGCTCAATGACTTTCCAAGATCTGCTGGCTCTGTAATTTGTGAACCAGTCCTGCAAGATCCTGGGGAAGAACTATTTGCTAAAACCTCTCCCACTCTCCTTTAACCTGTGCTTAAAAATGTGAAGAGGGAGCAGCATCTGCCCTTTCTGAGACCAAGATCCCCAAAGTAGAAAGGCTGCCTGTGCCAGGCAGCGTTAGGGCAGCGTAATTTGGAGGATGCTGCCAGAAGCACATGAATACTCAGGCAACCTTGCACATGAAATTTACGAGAGTTCCCTTGCTCTCTGTCCCTCTCCTAATTTGAGATAGTCCATCTGTGCAGCCCTCTAGACAGGTTAGCCAGGTTTGTTTTGTGTTTTTAATGGCTAATTTCATTTCCATTACGGCCCTCCAGCACCCTGACACGAGGACTCCAGAAATACCGGTTGCTATCCAGCTTGCAGACTCAGCAAGGTAGCACGTACAGGGAGGGGCAAAGCAACATTATATTAAGGTGGGAGAAAACGAATGAAGAATCAGTCGGCAGTGCACAGGACCTTTGTGCTCTAGTTTGTGCTCTCCTGGCTTGCCTCTAACATTAGCACCTACGGTAAGAAACCGCAAGATACATGGTTTTCCAAGTAGGCTTCCTTAGCAGCTGGTGACTTCTCCTTGCACACAGCAATCACTTGCTTTGCTTTAGTTTAATACTATTCGCTGAAATGAATCTGGCCCTTGAGGCCACATTCCTTGAAAAGCCAGAGGCAGCGAGTGAGGCTTGGAGTGATGGTTGGGCAACAGCAAGGCAGCTTCCAGACGCAAGCTGGTGTGTTCACCTTCAGTCACCAAAGACAAGCCGGCCGAGGTAGCAGTAGCTCCAGTGCTGCCTCCAGCCCGTGACCTTTATCTCCTTTGGCCGAGCCCAACACGAAGAATAGCCTGCTCCATCTCCAGAGCAGGTTTCATAGTTGGCCAAGTGTAAAGGTTGTCATCAGAGGGCAGAGAGAGAAAGCAACTGCCCCGAAGGCACAGGCACTTACTCTCTGCCAAGCAGCTTGCAGCACTGAACAAAACTTAGGCCTCCACACAGGCCTCCACCCTGCAGGAAGGTGCTGCGTGGTGACTTGAGAACTAAGACCCTCAGAAGTAGCCAATCTGCCTAAAATGGGAAAGAAAAGTGAAGACAACACAGAGAAGAATAGACTGGAATAACCCCATCATCCCAATCAATAGGGGAAAGATCTGAGAAAGGAAAATTGTCATCTTGCCCTGGGAAAAAAAAATATCCAAAATGGGGTAATGGGACTTTTTCTTGAAGCTCTTAAATGCTAGAACTGTGTTTGCCTTTCCTCCACATCTCTCCTAGCACTAAGGGCTGCAAAACACTTAGAAAAGGTAGTCATACATGGTAGAGACAGGGGCTGCTGACAGGGTCCATGGACAGCCCGGACAAGGCAAATGATGAACTAGCTCCAGGATCCAACCAGGGAGTTCAAGTGGGAGCAGAGAGGCCGGGAATGGCACTGGAGGCAAGACTGGAGACAAGCTGCCATGACATGTCCCAGTTATGAACTCCATCCCACAGAGCATATATGGCAACGTACACAAACCAGCAAGGGCTGGTATAAATCTTGCAGATATACAACAAATCTATTCAGCTGTGTGAGTTTAATAGAGCCTGGTGACATCTTAACAGCTTTTGGGCTCAAGAAGAGTGCTAAAGAAGTGTGTTTTTAACACAGCTATACTCAGGCATCATGGTCCCAAAAGAGGATGGTAAACATGAGGTTTTTGACATTACCTTTACCTCATAAATATCCTCTTTGCACTTAATTTGATACAATTAAAACAATACTTATGTTAAGCAATGCTAGCATAGTCAAAATGTTCCTACGGACGCATGTATGTGTATGTGATTGGCCCCAAGAATGCCTAGACGGCAGGGATTAAGGCAAGGAACTCCATAAACGTCAGTTCGAACCTGCTTCTGTTTCTGCTTTACATTCACTGTCACTGGTCCAAAAACTACTGTGTGCAGCAAAGCCAACAAATACAGCAAAGCTGCAGTGCTAAGTCTGCACGACACGATTCTGCCTTTCAGCCTTGTGCAGGGACATGCACTGCCTGGAACTGAGGTAGCTGCGCTGGGGAGCCACCGTAGCAGAGCAACATGAGATAAAAATGGGAAAAGAGAGAGGCAAACAACAAGATTAATACAGAGACTGAAGACAGCTGATTTGCAGCTTTTGTTTTTTTTACTCTTCTCGGTGTACAGCAAAGCAATTGTTGGGTATTTATCTTACTTAGGAAAACAGACAAAGAAATCAAGAAATATAAAGTTTTTAGATGCCAGACATCTGCATGCAAAGATGTAATTGCATCTTGAAATTAATTTCAAGAGAGAGATGAGAGTGAGACCTCATGTTTACTGTAGCCTCTCTCAACCCCTTCTAGTCCTTGTTTCTGCACAAACATTTTCAGCTCCAGGTCACCACAGCTGTGAATTTGCTGATGGGGCGTGTCTCTGTGGGTCCCCAGGGCCACCAGCTCTCAGTATGTGGCCCCTACAAGGCTGCGACACACAAGCCAGCCCCAGGCAGCACTCAGTTCCCGGTCCTTCACTCACCGAGCAGTGGCTCTGGCCTACGTGACTGCAGAGCGAGGGCAGCAGCATCACCGAAGCAGCGTTCTTTTTCTGAAGCAAAACCTGACTTCTTTGGACACAACGTTTTTGCAGAGAACGTATTACAAAAGAAAACAGAGCACTTCCTGTGTTTGCATGGCTTCCCTTAGCCCAGAGAAGGCCAAGGGTACTTAATTTTTACAAAGAATCTTGCTTTTTCATCCTTTGTCTTAAAAATAAATAAATAAATAAATAAATAAAATGTGCCCTTTCCTACCCTTCCTTTCTTCTGTGTTCCCAAAGCATTGTTTATGTAGGTACATATTCTTTTGGCCTCCAAATTACCAGCCTTGTAAGACAAAACTGTGTTTTCTTTGCAGACAGTTTACAAGGCCCTCAAAGCCCGTAGTTCTGCCTGTTATCTTTCAAAAGTGTTTATCTTCACTCAGAAAGCAACTGTGTGATTTTGTTTGTTCTTCACGTAATCTTTTGTGGATTTTAGATGAAAAACGTTGTGCAAAAAACTTACACAACGCACAGTATTTTCCCTGCACGGTTTCCTGAAGCTCTTTTGAGCTTGTTGCCTGATCTGTTTTGTGTCGTGCTATTTGGATATAGCGAAAAGTACAAAAATTAAGTTCCTTATAGGAACCCAAGAATGGAAGGCGGTCAGCTCACTTCGCATTACACAAACCTCTTAACAGACCCTGTGCCACATGCTGGAGGTGTCCCTGCTGGAGCAAGGGGGTTGGACTAGATGATCTCTAGAGGTACCTTTCAACCTCAACCATTCTGTGATTCTGTGTGTGACTTGCCAAACCACACATTAGAAGTGAGTTCTTCTCCCCAGGGGCCTTGGGCACCGCCATGGGACCAGGCTGGGGGTCCCATGGTGGGGCAGGAGCCTGGGGGGAGCTGTAGTGCAGGCAGGGGCCGCAGGTGGGAGTCCTGTCTCACCTGCCCTCTCCTGGGTGAGCAGAGTTGCACTGTCTCTGCCCTTGAGACAAAACTCACCACAGGCTGGTGCACACTCCCGACACTGACCCCTTTCAGCCGCTGCACTCCCAAATTACTGTCTGCTTTTCTGTGGTAGCTGCTAGTAGCTCAGGGAGGGCCTGGGACCTGCTAGTATCCCCTACTTCTCCTTTCTCATTTCCAATCCATGAGCTGCTAGCTGCTGAATTTCAGCCTATTTTTATTTCTGCAGTCATCGAGTTGCTCTTCTTTCCTTCTCTGCATTGACCATAACTCCCAGTTTTATGCCCTCAGCAAATTTTAATACTTGCCGTACTGAGAATTTTACTACCTAGTAGATTTGATAGAACAGTATAGCCTCCTTCAGTAATTCAGGTAACAAATACTTTATTACAGCCCAGGGGCAACTAGCATTTTTACAGTTCTTTTAAGCATGCCCATAAAATATTAGTTGCCAGACTGCTATACCCATACATAGTTAATGGCTACCTACACCAGATCTATTCAATTACTCATGAACACAAGGGGCTCTAGCAGCTCCCGTCTTCTAATGACTTGCTTCATTTTGGCTCGGGGTAACAGCGTGCCTTATCTTCCCTCACCTTTTATCTCCTTGCATTCGGGATGACATTATGCACCTCTGCCGCTGCCAGGAGAGAAGAAAACACTTCACTGATCTTGCCTTTGTATCATATTATCCCTATTACAATTTCCTTTCCTAGCTCGAAACTCCTAGATTTAAGAAGGCTACATGGACACTCTCACCCTTCACAGAATCACGGAACGGTTGAGGTGGGAAGGGACCTCCAGAGATCATCTGGGCCAACCCCCCTGCTCCAGCAGGGACACCCAGAGCACGTGGCACAGGGTGGCATCCAGGCGGGTTTGGAAGATCTCCAGAGAAGGAGCCTCCACAGCCTCTCTGGGCAGCCTGTGCCAGGGCTCTGTCACCCTCACAGGAAAGAAGTTCTTCCTCACGTGGAGATGGAACTTCCTGTGTTTCAATTTGTACCCATTACCCCTCATCCTGTCACCAGCCACCACCGAGAAGAGTTTGTCCCCATCCTCCATATGTTCTCCACTCAGGCACTCATACATGTTGTTCAGATCCCCTCCCAGTCTTCTCTTCTCCAGACTAAACAGGTCCAGCTCACTTAGCCTTTTCTCATAAGATAGGTGCTCCAGTCCCTTAATCATCTTCATGGCTCTCTGCTGGACCCTCTCTAGAAGCTCCATGTCCTTCTTGTAGTGGGAAGCCCATAACTGCACCCAGTACTCCTGGTGCGGCCTCACCAGAGCTGAGCAGAGGGGCAGGACCCCCTCCCTCCACCTGCTAAGGCAGACCAGGACCCCACTGGTCGCCTTGGCCACGAGGGCACACTGCTGACTCAGGGTTAACCTGCTGTCAACCAGGACTCCCAAATCCCTCTCCTCGAAGCTGCTTTCCAGCTTTCCACCCCCTAGTCTGTACTGGTACCTGAGGTTATTCCTCCCCAGGTGCAGCACTCTGCACTTATCCTAGTCGAACCTCACGAGGTTCCTCTCTGCGCAGCTCTCCAACCTGTCCAGGCTGCAGAGCTTCCTGTATAGGAATAATTTCCAGAGGGGCCGTGGCCAGGCTCGCCCCGTGCCGTGCCGTGCCGTGCCGTGCCGTGCCGTGTCGTGTCCAGGCTCCCGCCGTGCCCAGGCTCCCCCCCGTGCCGTACCGC
>VWPW01010763.1:0-17513 GCA_013389825.1 Crypturellus undulatus
GCCCGCTCCGCGCCGAGTGTCCCCCGGCTGCCCCTCTGTCCCCGGGCACCCGCATTCCGTCACCACAGAGTGCCCCCCCACTCTGCTCATGGGGTGTCACCGCACTGTGCCTGCCGCCCCCACACGCGATGTCACGCCAGTGCGAGCCGCCCCCGCGCCTGTCCCCACCATCTCATCTGCCCTCTGCGCTGTCACCCCACGGTGCCCCCCTCATCCTGCCCCACAGAGAATGGGGGTACATACTCTGGTATGCACCTCCATTCTTCTCCCCCCACGCCCCAACGAGGTCCCCCCCCACCCCGATGTGATCCTCATCCCTCGGCCCCCTCGAATACAAATAGCAATAACAAATAACCGAAGATGCAAAAATAAAATAGCAAATAACCCCAAGACGCAAAAATAATCAACCAGCCGGCGAGGGGGTAGAAGGGGGGCATCTGAGATTTGGCCCCTGCTGAGCTGCGCTTGGCCCAGAAGTTTTTCCAAGCAACTTTTTTTTTTTTTTGCATGCTTTTCCCTTTTTTCTTTTTTTTTTTTCCTTTGGCAAAATGAAGCTATTGGCAAAAAAATAATGCTATTTATTCAGGGTAAGTCCGCTCTGCACTCAGAATCCGGCAAAGCTGAGAGCACTGAGCTGCCGCTCCGCTGAAACGAGCCCAGCGCTGGCTTCGGATGCGGCGGGGGGAGAGGCGGGGACTCGTTTTCCGTTGTGAGTGTCAGGAAAGGAAACCTGGGAGTCAAAAATTGGCTGGAACTCGCTCCCCGGCGGAGAGCCCGGCGCCGCTTCCCGGGGACAGACCCCAAAAAGCCCCGGGTCCTGCAGGCGCCTCTGCTGCCAGCGAATATCCCAAAACCTTCCAAAAGAAAACACCGACGAGGAAAAAAAAAGAGAGAAAAAAGAAAGAAAAGAAAAAGAAACTCATTTTCATTGCCGCGGACTTTTTTATTTTATATTTTTTCCCAAATGCAAAATTGCTTTAAACGGAACAAAACTGTAGAAAGGCGATAGAAGGAGGGGGGGGGAACGCAGAAACCGTACGGTGCGAGCGCTGTGAATGCGCTGTTTGTATTTGACACACGTCCTGTTAATTATGCAAGTTTCGCATATTTAGCGACCGGGATTTTCAGAGGCGGTTGCTGCTGGCGTGACGCCGCTTGCCCTGCCCTGCACTGCGAGCCCCACGCGCGGCATGGGGGGCCGCCGGGGTCCCAGCACAGGGCGGCTGGGGATGGAGGCTGAACTGGAGAAGGGAGCCAGTGCCAGGGGCGACGCCAGCACGGGATGGGGATGCAGGGCACGATGGGGAGGTTGGCTGCAGTGCTCCCTGCGCTGTGGGCTCGCCTGCCTCCCTCCAAAATGCTCTTCCCCCCAGAAAGGAGGACTTGCCCTTGGCTGCCCAGGATCCCAGTGGCACCAGGGAGGCAGAGGGGGCTCCGTCCCCACCAGGACAGAGCCCAGGTGGCAGCAGCCAGCCCCGTGGCACTGGCTCCCACTCAGTGCTGCCCAGTGTGGTGGATCTCCTCCCTGCCCAGGCTTCAGAGAAGTCCTGCGTGATTTTTTTTTTTTCCATTTTTTATGGGCCTGACCTGGTAACACTCAGAGCTGGAGGGGTCTGAAACCCGCCTGGCAAAGCCAGAGGTTGTTGCAGTTGCATCTGGGTTTTGCAGACCCCTAACCATCGAGCTGAAGCACCCCAAGCACGGGGACAACACAGCCCAAACATCTCCTCACACAATCATGGGGCGATTCCAGCTGCCAGCAGGCTCAGAAAACTCCACAAAAGGGAAATTATCTTTACCAAGGGCAGAAAATGCCTGAAAAGCGTCAGGCTGTGCCAGTCTGGATAGGGACAACTGTGTGCCCAGCAAGAACACCCAGCCCAACATGACCTTGCAGGGCGACCAAGTAGGCGCTGCCCTCGGCTACAAGGGGAAACCGAGGCACGGAGCCAAGCAGCGACCCGTAGCCAGGCAGGAAGCTGATAGTGAAGGGAGAGTCCCAGCTCAGAGCTCCAGCTCCCGTGCGGCCCCACAGTGGGTGCCCTCTTTGGCAGCCTCCCCTGCTGCTGCCCTGGTGCTTGCAACACTGGGGGGGATGTTGGGCAGTTCCAGAGCACCAGCTGATGCTCTCCACATCTCCCCTACTCCCTCTACCCAGAAAATCTGTGCTCACCTGCCCATGCACTGGAGAAAGTCCCTTACTGGGAATGTCTCCTGTTCTGCAGCACAGGCATTTGGGGAGGTGCAAAGGGAATGTGATGGAGAGCAAGGAGATGGAGATGAAGGGTGAGGGAGACAGGGATGGAGGGGACAGGACAGAGGGAGAAAGACAGGGTTGGGGGGTGAGGTAAATGGGATGGAGGGCAAGGGGATGAGCGTGGAGGAGGAAGGAGGTGAGGGATGGAGAGGGCGGGTAGGGGTCCTGTGGGGGCTGGGATGGAGGACAAGGGGACAGGTCGGAGCATGCGGGGCACAGGGATGGAGGGTGAGGGCAATGCGGTGGAAGGCTGTTCTGCACGCAGCCGTGCCACCTCCCGACTCCGCATGCCAGAACTGGTGCCAAAATCTTCCCCATCGTGTAGGGCACGCGGCTCCTGCAGCAGGGGCCTGGGCCATCTCCTCTCGCAGGCTGGTGAGCAAATCCAGGAGCTCTGCTCAGTTCCAGGTGGAGGCACTGGGCCGGGCTGCCACAGCGTTGTTGGAATAACAGCGAGGAAAGCAGGACATGCGCACTCGCACTGTGGACGGAGCTGGCTGGAAGCACTTCAATGCTGTGGCGAGGCCGGTCGCACGGGAACACAACCTCTGGGATGCCCGTGGGACACGGGGCACTGCGGGGTGGCAGCTGGAGGCTGCCAAGGCTGCGTGAGAAAATGAGGTAGCCCCACAACCTCTGGCACGCAAGCGCCTTCCAAAAAAAAACCAAGCCCAAACTTGGACACCATGATCCAAGCGGGATACAGCACGGGCACCCGCTCGCCACCTCCTCTGCTCTGGGACCCAGCAGAGATGCAGGACACCCACTCCAAGAGGGAAGCCAAATCTGCGCAGCTGCATGCAGGAGCCCTGGGCAGCTCCAGGTCTTAGAGACAGCCCCAGTTTTGGGGTCTAGATGAGTTTCCTCCTGCAAGCTCACAGCGCCAGGACAGGGCAGTCAGTTCAGGGACACAGGGCTGCGAAGCTGGAATCACTCCCCCAGATGCTGCACTGCAACGGCCCCCAGCCCAGCAGGGAGCAGAGGCCGGCTTGGCCCTTTTGTCCTCCACAAGCTGCTTCCTCCACAGGCCCTCGCTGCAACAGCGCAAGAGTACGGAGCCGAGGCTGGCAGCAGCGGGGCAAGCACAGCGGGCACCGTGACCCACGGTACTGCTTGACTCACTGCTCCGGGCCACCCCTTTCTCAGCCCCCCAAGGCCACGCAAGCCCCTGCCTTGGCACAAGTGCAGGCAAGGGGGGTGGCAGGGAGAGACGGCCTCCACAGGCGCCAGCTCCTTGGGTCCCAAGGAGCGAGTGTCAGGAGGGACACGTGGCCCGCAGCCAGCTCACATCCCTGACGTGCATTCATCGAGGCTCTGACCGGGTTAATTTTTAAGCCCGTCCGTCTCCCGCGCCGCGGTGGTTCCCTGTCCCTGGGGCCGTGCAGCAGGCGCTTGCTGCTGCCCTGGGCCTGGCTGCCCCTTCCTGGAAGCAGCCTCGCTGGCTGCTTTCCCTGCATCGTGGGATCCCAGCACGGGGCCACGGCACTCCGGGAGGTTTCAGGGGGGATGCAGCTGTGGGTCAGGCTGCAGCACTCGCCTCTGAGGCCAGCATGCAGGCGGCTGCGGTCAGGGCTGTCCCACGGCTCCTCTGCAACTGCAGCGGCCACTGCCTGGAAATGTCCTGGCAAGAGGAACACAGGCCTCAAAGCAAACACAAGCTGCACAGGCAGTTGCAAGAAGGGCAGGAAGTCGGTTTCCCTCTGCCCTCTCCCACCCCGGCGTGGCGGCGGGGAGCCGGGCCACCTGTGTGCGCCGCGTGCGGCAGGGAGATACGGCAGGTGAGCAGGCGAGCGGGCTTGGAGCAGCCGCGGCAGCGGGGCTGGGCAGGAGCGCCCAGCTGGGCGGGCGACGGGAGCATCCCCCTCGGCCCTAGCTCTCACATGGCCCAGGGAAGCATTTGCTAGAGGTAGAGCAGCTCGTCTGGACTCAGCAGCCCCCAGCAGTCCAGAGTGCGCTGGGCATAGGGGAGCATCAGCTGGTGCTCAGCCTGCAGGGCCGTGGATGGGGGTGGCAGTCCCAGAGTGTGACGCAGCACCAAGCAGCAGGGATGCAGGGTGCCCGCATGCGCCTCCGGCGAGGCCACAGGATGAGGCCATCCCGCTCAGGGGCTGAGGAGCTGCTTGCATCACGCTAAGGGGGCTGAGGTAACATGCAGAGCACTCGTGGGCCCATTGGGTGCCCCGAGCAAGCTGCTCCCACCAGCAGCAGGGTGCGTGGGCGCATTGCCTCTTCGCAATGTGGGAAGGCAAGGGGGACTGGGTGCTGGCCTGGCTGCTTGGCGAGCAGGCATGGCTGCAGCAACGCCTACGTGAGAGATGGCAGCAGAGCCACGAGGACATTCAAGCTGCAGTGTTTCCACCTCCAGGGACCCTGGCAGGCGTCTTTTGAGCAGGGATTCGCCTGGAATTCAGACGCCCACGTGGTCCAAAATAGCCTCGCTCCAACCTCCGGAGCACCCTGCAAAAGCCATCTGCTTGTGCAGGCTGGGCAGGCAGCCGCGAGGCGGCCGTGGGGCTGGGGCACGTTGGCTCCATTCACATCCCTTCCCGGCCACTCCTGCTGTGTACGTCTGCTGCTGGGGGCTCTGCGAGAGGGGGACCGGCTGGGGGGGAGCCTGAGTCCCACGAGAGGAGGACGGGCAAGGGCCGTGACTCAGAGCCAGGCAGCAGGCCTGGGTCGCGGTAACGCAAGAGCTGTCCTTGTGCCTGCAGCATTTTGGCTCACCCCAAGCTGCTGCTCTGTAGCCAGGCCTGGGAACACACTAGTGACATGACAAAGGCTGTTCTAAGCTCAGGGAGGCTGTCCTTCAGGTGGAAGTTATAATCCAAATCAAGATAGACCCACAGGAAACACTCACGTGTTTCTTCTCCTGGCCAGACCTGTTTTGAAACTGCAGTCCCTGTTCGACCTACACAGTTAAGCATCATTCCCACGGCAGGACCTTTCTACCACGGTACCTCAGGAGAGACACAAGCGCAGTTTGAGAGGGTCCCTTCCTGCAGGCAATGCACGGGGTGGGTCAGATGGGGCTGGCTGAACCACTTCTGCTCACAGCAGCACTCCAAAGCCAGCAAGTGTCATGGTTGAAGGCAACTGCAATTTTAGAAAGGGATACGTAAGTTAGATGAACCCCCTCCCTCTGCCCCACCCCCGGAAATATCAAAAGTTACTTATGGTGAGAGCTAATTTGGGCGCGTTTGAGTCAGGAGCTGCGGAGAAACAACCGCGGAAGCTGCGATGGCCTCCCCCTCACCAGTATGACGGTCAGGACATCTCCTTCCACCCAGCACATCAACCTCCGTGCCGCCTGCACCCAAGGCCATGCCCGCGCAACTTCCTGACAGGGATGCACCTGACCCACGCCCATGGGGTGGCCCTGGGAAGCGGCAGCTGCAGATGACGAAGCGTTTAGACACCAAGGCTGCAGGAAGCTGGGAGGATCTGGGTGTCTGAAGGCAGTGGTGAGTCTCATCTGCGCACACTGCTGCTTCAGTGCAAGCCATGGAGAAGCGAGTGAGCGAAGCTGAGCTTGTTTTGCAAGAACCCCCTCACAGCAGCTCTCCTGCAGCCTTGTACCAAAGGACAGTGGCCGGCAAAGCCCTGGTGGGAGAGGACGGTTTCTACGTTGACCAAGCAGGGGACAATCCCTGTTTTACAGGAAACCCTTTACACTGTGGCAGGTCCTGAATCAGGAGAACTGGCTCACCAAGAGCCTGGCCAGGTGAGCCGTGACAGCAGAGGCCCTGATCTTGGGGAATGCTCCCAAGAAGCAAATTCCTAGGGAACCCCAGGAGCCTGACAGCTTTAGCCTGGAAGGTTATGAAGCTCCCTGTCATCCTCCACATCTATACAGAGGCAAGTCTATTACCAAGTCTGCAGCTCAGGCTGCCCTCAGAACCCAGTCTGGCAGCGAGATGGTCTGAGTGAGGCTCAGGAAGTCAGTCAGACGAAGCTCTGTCACCTCTGAAGATCATGAGGTTTCCAAGAAAGGGGGCACGGCGGGTCCCCCCACCTGTGAAATCCCTCCCAAACGCATTTTCCCCTTATTCTACATCTACTACTTTGGCAGTGTCCCCACAGCTGCAATCTTAACTGAGCCACCTTTGAAAGGGGACTGGGAGTGCAAAAGCCATGCACAGCACCAGTAACTCACAGTACTTCGTCTCATTCCTTTCTGTGTGCCTTGCAAGAAGGATTTTCAAGCACTATTCCCTCCAAGTTAGGCTGGACTCCTCTGCCCATCTCCACCATTTTAGGTACAATAATGCTTATACCCAATCAGTGGAGAAGTGCCTCAAACCTGGGGCATCCCTCTGTGCTCCCCTTCACCGTCTGTAAAGATGTCAGCGGCAACATGTGATCGATGCTATTGAAAGAAGCCGATAGATCTGACCATATGGGTATTAGGAAGTTGTCTCTCCTTGATCACTTAAATCACATCCATCATCCAGGCTGATGCCACTTCTGCACTGATCTGCAGCCTGTAATGGATTGGAAGATGTCAAAAGGACCTGCTACGTCCAGATATCTCTTCCTCCAGAAAGGAAACATAGGGGCTGAGCAATAATTGCATGTCTCTCACGACACGAGCTAGTGCCTTAACCATGCAAGATACCTTCAAGATAGCTCTCTTAAATTCATCTTCAAAAGACCTTGAATAACAGTGTTCAACTAGAAGGGCAGCACCAAATTCTCGAGTAGACTGAGATGTGCAGGGATCCCATCAAAGGCTCATCTGCCTGGAGTCTGAGGCGATACCTTGGGTAACTGCCTGAAAAGCAGGAATATTGGGATGCGCTCACTCCCTTGCTCCCTGCTGTCACAGAAGTCACCTCTTCACCAAGAAGTTCTCTGTGATCTGGTGAGGAACTTGGATCCTCATTAAGATCAACTAGAGAGGCCTCCAGCACATCCCAGCCAGATGTTTTTCCCCACCAGAACATCTCATTACGTTGCGCTCCTCCACTGAAGGCTTCCACACATCCATCCACTTTCCACACTCAGGAAGAACCTCTGCACCTCTCCAGAAATATCTGGCATCCCAAGGCCACAAAGGCAGAGAACAGGTAGGCATGAAGCTGGGCACCATCATCCTTGTATCTCTGTTTCTACCAGGGCAAACACAACCCAGGAAATCACGGCAAAGAGCCAGCCCAAAGTTGGATGGAAACAGATCCCCATTTCCTTACCTAGGAAGACCAACTGGACTTGTCAAGAGGAAAGAAATTCATCTACATCTTACACATATGGTCTCATCCTAATGGATATGTATGAGCATAAGGGAAGAAGAATAACCTTCTGGTTAGGCTAAGGGCTTGGCAGTTGAGATTTCGAGATGCTATTCTCAGCGCTGTCCACACCTTGCTCCGAAGCCTTGGAAAAGCATTTATCCATCCTCAGGCCTCTCTTCTCCATCTGAGAACGTGGCCAATAACTATTTTGTGCTCACTGCACAGGAGAAAGGACAGGCATTTGAGATGCATTTCCCTCCTCGGGTGACTTTTGTTTCAAGTTAAAGAGAGCAAGCGGGAAAGAAAGGAAGAATAAATAGAAAGTCGCCACGAGGGAAAGAAAGCAGAATGGCTCCTTCTGCGGCACTCCGCATCCAACCGCAAACAAAATGGCAGCTGTCTCATCAACTTCCCCGATGGCTCGCAATGGAAGGGGGAGAAAGCAAAACCCAACCCATTCCGCTTTGTCTTTCATAACAGACACCCACCGCAATATGGCTCTCGCTCGCACGCACGCTGAGAGTCAGCGGTCGCTTTGCCAGGAGCCCTGTGAGCCCCGCGCGTGCTCAGAGGAGTGCTGCAAGGGCACTCAGCAGCGAGGCAGCGCGGGGCCCAGAGGCAGCAGCTGGGAAGTGGGAAGCTCTGCAGCTGCTCGCGGGGACGTCGCTCATGGCCTCGAGGTTGCCTGGAAATTCACATCCTCTGTCGAGATGGCAGGAAAATGTCCTTTCCCAGCAGGGTGCGGCAGCGTGACTTTCCGTCTCTAATAACCCAAAGCAAACTGGAGCCTGGCCTTCCCAGCCACTGCTTCCAGCTCATTTTGCTTCACGTGATTCCCCGCCAGCCGCCTCCTCAGCTCGCTGGCCCCAAGCGGGGTGCGCAGGGAGCACGTGGGGACGAGCCACCACACTTTGAGCTGCCAGGTCCATGAGGCGAAGCGCCATTGTTAGCAAATCCACATCCAGGCTCACCGCTGTGCGCCCACCTGAGGAGTCGTGGCCTGGCATTGCGAGGCTCAGCCATGATGCACACCCCAGGAGCTACGGCCCGGGCTGGGGCACACAGGCCGGCATGTGGGGACGCGACAACACTGGTGCCAGGAGGCTGCAGGGCCCCAGCGGACACGGCGCAGACAGTCTCCCCGGTGCTTCCTCATTGCTAGGAGACTCACCAGAGCCTTGGCAGCTGGCCGGGCCTGCCTCAAGCCTGGTGGGACGACTCGGCAAGGCAGTGGGACTGCGCTAGGGTGCCCGGGCAGCTCCCAGCCCCTAGCCAACCCCCATGGCTGTAGATCCACAAGGGAGACAAGAATTCCCTCTGAGGGGCACAAGGCTACCAGGTGATGGTCAGGGACAGGCAACCAGAGCAAGGCCAGAGGGACCGGGTGCCCTCCTCCTGCCCCACAGATGTTCCTCTATGGCAGCAAGAGCCTGTTGTCCTCCATGGAGAGCCCAAGCACCACCTTCCCCCTTGGGACCTCCAGAAAAGGCCCTGCCAGCAGCTCCCAGCTGGATACCAGCACCCGCTCCCTCCTGCTGCTTTTCGTCCTCCTTCTCCCTGTGCAGAGCATGTTTGCGGGAGCCCAGGCTTTGCAGGGAGAGCACAGAGCAGCCAGAGCAGCCGTAAATCCTTCCCTGCAGCCAGGGGCTCTGCCAAACTCTCCCTTCCACCCAAATTTATGGAAAAGCAGGTCTCTGCCAGGGAAACGCAGTACAACCCAAAGGTAGAACAGACGGTGCTTGCCGGCTGCAGAAAGGGCTCTTTTCAGCCTCCCCTTCCCCATTTGCAACTCTTTTCTTTCTCTCTCTCTTTCTCAGGGCTGTTGTCCTTGGTGGCCTGGGTGACGGAGACTGCTTTGCACAGCCAAAGGACCCAGGGCCAGGCTGCACCATCCGTCCAGGCTGTCAGCAGATGCTGTGCCCCATGGCACAGTCTGGTTCCCACAACCCTTCTCTCCCAGGATTTCAGCCTTCCTGGGAGGACCCACCGGTCCCAGGTCTCGCTCTGAGCTCATGCCACCATGCTCCTCCCTGTGTCCATCCATGCTAATAGAAGAGCAGCCCACGTGCAGGTGGGGGAAGATGAAGGGTTCAGAAAGGGAGGCAAGCACCAGAAACTGCAAATCACCACAGATTTAATGAAGGTAGCAAAGGTCATCAGCACGCCAGCCCCTTCCTCTGCTGCTGTAGTGAAGGTAGAGCTGACAGTAGACCCAAGTATTTGCATTTCCTGATGGCTGCGTGCTGAAATTTGCAGTCTTAATGGTGCATTAATGCTGGCTCCTGCATTTCATTACTTCTGAGAATGAGAAAAGGCACAGAGTGAAAATAAAATTTCCCCAGCTCTTCACCCCCGCCGGGCTGGGCCAAGCCTGGCCACCGAGCACAAGCCTGTTTCTATCAACCGCGTCACTTGCACAGTTATGAGCTGGCCTCCACCCCTGAGACGTACATCTGCAGAAAACCCATCTCTGCCAGATCTGCTGCTCACAAAACTGCGCACATTTCTCCTGTTCATCCTTAAACCTGGGATGCCCCTTCTCAGGCACCATGGTGCCCATGCAGTTCCCGCCCAGCTACCTTGCCCATTCTGCACCTCTGACACCCCTGAATCGAGCACAGACATGCTTTGGGGAAGAGACTCCTCATCTGCCTTCCCGTTTTGCATACTGTTTTTAGACATGTACTCGGCAGGTCAGGGAATTCAATATATTTTTTGCCCAAATCAAACTTGGCTGCTGCTTCTCTGCTGCATCCTGGACACAAATTTCTGTGCCTGAGTTAAGTATAAAGCACTTGGAAAACTCTCTGGCCTGAAAGCAGTGGAGGAAGACAAACAGCCAAGGTTTGTGCAGCAGAGCAGGAGGGAGCAAGTGCAGTGCAACCCCTGAGTGCTGGAGGAAGGTTAAAGGAGGGAGCGGAAAGGGGGGAACTTCCTGGCTGGTTGGCAAGCATCAAAGCCAAGCACGCTCTCTCATACCGGCAATTTAGGCACTGGGTGAGTTTTGGAGTACCTGGTAATACAACGTCCAACACTTTGGCTCCTAAGGTGCTCCCAAGTTGTTCAGCCCCAGGTATCCAAGCTCAACCCAAGAGCACCCTAGAGAAGTTCAGTGACCCAGGGCATAGAGAGGAGAAAGACCAGGGAGTCTGAGATTCTCCCCTGGCCTTCAGATCTACAGACATCTCTATCTCTGTCCACTTGGGCTTTGAGCGTGACCATCATGAGGGGGTTGTATTTCCCCCTCCTCTTCCTTGTTTGAGATCCATGAATATCTCAGCCATCAGTGCTAGGCAAGAGAGCATGAATTAGGCCTGAACACTGACACACAGCCCTGTCCATGGGTGCGGCAGACATTAAGTTCTGGACTGATGCTTGGTCCAAATTCCTCCCTTTTCCTTCATTCCTAGAGCTGGCTCATTGTGTCTTCATTGGCATGAGGAGACCAAGCCTGCTGGCAGCAGAGGGGGCCTGGGCCAGCAGCCCCAAGCACTGCTGGCATCGGGGAAAGGCCACAGGACCTACAGTGCGCCACAGCCTCAGCCCTCCATACACCATCCTCCCAACACAGGTATCCTGGGAGCCATGGACACCTCCACGGGATCCTAGCACGTTCAACCTAAGTGTCCTTGCTGCACCCTGTGAGCGGAGAAGAGCCATCTACCACCACGGTGGCATTGGTGACATCATGGTGGCGACTCCCAAGCCCCTTCCTGTCCCCGCTGCTGTGCCTCTGTGCTCCCTCCCAGCCTCTGGATTGCAGATACGGCTCAAACGTGCAGCCAAAGGCTGCCTGCCCTTGCTGCTGGGATAACTTTTCTGATGCCCAGCCTCAATTCTGGCTTGATCTCCTGAACTCGGTTTCCATGTGCGCAACAAACCTGTGGCTCCTCTCCTGCCTGGGCAGGCCTGCCCTGCCCTTCCCGTCCATAAAAACAACGGGCAGTGGAACTATTTCGGAAACACTTTTTACAACTCTCTGGAAAGGGCTGCAGTTAACCCCTGAAGGAACTGGCTACCATCAGGAAAAGTAATTTCATTCCAGCCGAAGCATTTCACAGGAAAAAGCCAATTTTCACGCCATTTTTATGCAGACTCTTTCAGCTTTGCTCCCTCAGACTTCACCATCTTTGCCTGTTCCCATGTGCTGCCACGAACCAGTGCTCTGGCGTTATCTGGACAATACATTTTAACTCCTTCCACATATAATAAATTGGAATTTAGATTCCACCAGAACTCAGGAATTTGCTGTCAAACTGCCCTTTTTTCTTTTTTGCTGGACTCAGAGTAAGGCTGATGCTGCTCCATAAGGCCTTGGGATAGAGCGTGCTGCTGAAATGTGGCCTCTGCTAACACACTCTGGCTATTTTCAAAGGCACCTACAGAGCATTAGGTCACAGCTACTAAAATAGCAGATTCCGGTCCAAATCGGGCTGGTGAGCACAGTTTGTCCAGACCTTACCCAGGCCCCAAACCTCCGAGCTCTCCTCCTGCACTCCCGCAGGAAGCCTGTCCCAGAAGCAGGGCATGACGCAGCCACGGTGCTGTCACCCGTCACAGCAGGGAGGACATGAACCCCACATGCCACCTTCCTGCACGCCTCAGCAGTGACATTTGTGGGTGAGTTGCGGCCCTTCTGGTTTTTCAAGAGCCATTGGACAACTTTTTCCTCCCTTCAGACCTGCTTGGAAAGTGCAGCACAGGGTCAGGATGTGACCAGAGCAAGACCGAGCATAGGAATAAGCCAGGAGGGCGGATGCCCAGCGGATCGCCTGACCGCAGTGAGCCCGCCGTGGCTTGCGTGCCTTCCCAGCTGCTCATCAGCTAATTGGGGACCTCCATCGGAGTCCAGGCATAGCAAGACGGGACGGACATGACTGCCTAAAGCCCAAGCAGGGCCAACAGGAGCCCTCGTGGTTCAGAAGTCCTGGGAAGGACCTCCCGTTGGGCACTTTCTGCTCTTGCAAAGAGCCCTGGCTTCACCTAGGAGTGAAATCAGTAAAACTCGGCTCGTGACAGATTTGTGTGTTGCTTAGGTACAGACATCTCTGATTTCAGATCGGGTTCAGGGGAGTTGCCGATCTGCCTCGGCCTCCTGGCCGCTGTCCTCCCAGCGCTATCCCAGCATGCGCAGTAGCACCCAGAGACCACAGCTTTGGAACGTGACATTCCCTTTATTTTATCTTCACACATGGGCAGTTTTCAACAGGCGCTCAGCTCAGCCCGCAGCAAAGGCCAAGCTCTCCTGCCATCTGGCATGTAGGCAGGCACGGGGCAAGGCCAGGCTGAGACTGCGTGTGCCCCCCGAGCGCTCAGGTTACGTGGTGCCCGGCATCCCAAGCCTTGCTTGGGCTCACAGGCTAGCCCCACCTGCAAGGTCCCCTGGAGCCACCCGGCACTGCCCACAGGCAGAGATCAGGGATTTTTTTAAGCAATACCCTAAATGAGGAGCAGATTTACAGCCTGTAGGCCACAGCACAGCTGAGGACTGCTCTGAGTCCAGCTTTGGCTACCAACTGCTCTTGGGCCAGGCCTTTCACCTCTCTGTGCCTCTGTGGTCCCATCTTACTCTAGGGCAACAGTGATATGGGTGCACCTTGATATCAGCTAGAATACAAGATATTCACCTCAGGGATAGGCATGGAGACTGTCCCAACAAGGGCCCTGCCAAGTTGCAGCACCCTCAGGGTCACTGTCATGGGTGCAGGAGGCTCTCCAGAAACTAATGACCTGCTGGAGGGAAGCCAGCAGGTGCCTTCATGGACATTTGATGGAGATCTGGGTGCTGACGCTTGCTTCATGCCACAGATGATCACAAATACTCATCCCTGGAAGTGCTGGCCTGAGGAGCAGGGCATACGTCTGAGCACCATCCCCATGTGGGCTGCATCCTTCTCTCTGCCCTTGAGTTTGTGCCTCAGAAGACTTTTTGCAAGTTCTTGTGGTGTTTCCCTTCCTCCTGAGGCCTCGGCAACCTTCGTTGGGGGCTTCAGAGGCAAATGTAGCCGTGACTGCCCCGGGAAGTTCATCCACCATTCAGGGAACAGGGATTCAAGCCACTCGCATTCAGCTCCGGCATTACCACTGCTGCACATGACCTGTCTGAGTCCCTAAACTGCTACGTGCCTCAGTTTCTCCCTTCGTAAAGTGGGGAGGCTGCTCCTTTATTCACCCCTCACTTTGTTCTCCCTTCTGTAAGCTCTCTGGGGCAGAGACAGCCCCTCATTGCGGGGCCTGACAGCATCTTGGCTGAAAAAAGCAAACCTTCAAGTGTCCAGTCGCAGCAGGGAAAGCTGTCTGCACTTGAAAAATGGGCTTGTCTTTATTCAGAGCAAGAGCTGGGCTTCCCTCATTAAATTACTTGTTTGCACTGCAAAACAGGCTTGTTTTCCCTATTAAAAAAATGCATGCACTGGGGTACTGCTGGGGTTTCATACAGCTGAGTTTTGACTAAATGCTCTGAATTTGGAGGCAGGGGGGTGCAGTTCAGCACATACACCCTGCAAGGAGCTGAGGGTTTCCCAAGAAGGAAGGCTCAGAGCAGTGCGAGGAACATGGCACGTTGACGAGCAGAGACATCAGGGCACCCAGTGTCCCCATGAGTTACTCAAAGGTCAGCTCTGCAGAGTCCCACCTGCAGGCAGTCTCTGCCTGCAGGTGGGCAGTCTCTGCCTGCAGGTGGGACTGGAGGAGATGAGATCTTGCCGCAGGCTGGGTCCCCAGGTAGCCCAACCAGCCAGGTATTACCCATCACCCTTGTTGTCCCACCTGCATCCTGGATGGTCAGCTGCAATGAATAGTATGCAGGCGCAATCTCTGCACCAGAGTTTCCACCCTAACAGTGGCAGGGGCAAAAGCCATGAAGTAGGGCTCCAAGTGACTGATGACCTTTGAGATACGGATTTTTTTTCCCAAATGCCTCTCACTTTTGGAATCAGGAGAGGGTTTGCAAGAAACTGGGTCTCACCAGCCCTTCAAAATCAATATTTCCCTGGGTGCATCTGTGCCTTCATAAACGCGAGGGCCAGGTGATTTTATGACAGGCTCTGTAGCCCTCAGGAGCTCAGTAGAAGTTTTAATTTCTTCTGTTTCCTCTCCTATCTCAGCTGAAAAACACCTTCTCTATGGCCCCTTTTTGAACCCATGGTTTGGGGAGTCTAGGTCCATGACTCCTTGGTGATGAGCAAGTGGTAGAGCAAGGTGATGAGTATTAGGGATTCAAGGGAACCATGACCTGCCTCCTGCCATGTTCCTGCCAAGGAGTCCCAGGACGGTGGACTTGCATGGACCTCCTTGCTCATGAGAACATCTCCCTGTCTTCCCCTGCACCTATATGAGGTGAAAGGGAAATACTGGGGCTCTGATTTGCCTCTAGCATCACCTCAGGGCAGGATGCCCACACGGGCCACATGGATTATGCACCACACAGCCAGGTTTGCTGCTTCCTCCAGGCTCAGGAGCCCTGGGCCCACTTGTGCCAGGCCTTAAACTGCATCCCAGAAATTGCTCCCCTCCATAAAGGTGACTTGTGCTCTGCATAGAGCTGTTTGGGAAGCCATGTGCCCTCTCTTGTGCCATGCTCAAAGTGAAGACCCTTCCCTAAATGTGGTGATGTCCAGATCTCATCTCCCATCACAGGTGGCCTTGGAGAGCTGGCATCTCCCCAGGCTTGGCTCGAAGCTGTGGCAAGACGGCCTCTGCTCCCAGTCAGCCTGGCCACCGCACGCGGTCGGCAGGCTCTGCTCCTTGGAGCTCTCCTTCCCCAAAAGCCACACGCTGGGGCATGCAGGCAGCCGGCCCCAAGCCGTGGGGCCAGCCGCCCCCTCGGGACCTCCGTCCCCCAACCAAACGGCGCGGGAGGAAGCGCTGGGGTTGCCATGGCGATTTTTTCCCTAGCAGATGCTCTGGGCAGGTGCAAGGAGAGGCGCTGCCCCCCTTGCTGTACGGCACAATGCCAGGCGGATCCCGCAGAAACAGGAAGCCTCTGCAACCGCCTGCCGGAGAGTCCAACGGCCGCCGCAGGCTACCCGGATCCCCCCTCCTACCACCGGCCCAGGAGAAAACTGAGGCACTGAGCGCTCCCACACCTCCAAGGGAGCCCGAGGTGCCGCTGCTGCACCATGGGCATGCACAGAACAACCTGTGCTGAGGCTGTTACGAGTGTGTGGGGAATGCGGGCTTCGCGGCTTCTGATGGCTCCTTGTTGCGCCATCGTTTCACTGCTCATTGCAACCATCATCCAAGATTCCTCTTGCAATCATCGCATAGCCACAAGATGCTTAAAACCATCCTCACTTCCGCATGGCTCATGTGCTCAGCGTAGCCAAGCCAGGCTTCAGTGTGTTACCACTCAATAAAACACAGTGCCATGACGCCCTGCAGCTGGGAGCGCCGCGGTAGGAAAAGCCCCTGCTCTGTGTACCCAGCACCAAGACTGCGTTTAAATCCATGCCCAGGTCACCCCCACACTCACACTGCAAATTGAGCGGGAGATAACAGAGTCAGTGTTTGCCTGTGCATTATCAGCACAGAACCCAAGCAAGAAACCATCTCTGCAGCTGCGCTGTGCCCCGGCACCTTCCCCCCATCATGAGCACACAGCCCTGGGTGCCAAGGGGCAGCCGCCCTTGCTGTTCTGCAAGGCGGGCGCATGGGGGGTGCAGGACTGGAACGGGTGGGTGCAGGGTGGAGCAGGCTGGCGCAGCAGGGTGGTGGAATGGGGTAGTGCATTCCAGGGGCTGCAGGCTGCTGGGGGGCACTATGGGGTGTCTGTGTGTGATGGTGCAGAGGGGCAACACAGCCTGAGGGAGGCCGCTGCAGCGGCGGTGGGGGAGTGAGATGGGGGCTGGGGCAGCAATGCCCAATTTGGTGCCTGCTGCAGTGAGTGCAGTAGCTGATGCCCATGTGCAGCGCAGTGATGCGCAGTGAGGTTTTGCCTGGTGCAGTGCAGTCTAGCCCAGCACCCACTGTCGCACTGCTTCATGCTGTGCCTTGTGTAGTTGTGCCCTGTGCAGTGGCCAGAGCAATGCTTGGAACAGCAATGCAAGGTGCAGAGGTGTCTGATTTGGTGCTGCCTGGTGCCACCCTGACTGACACAGTCACTGCAGCACCTGGTGTGACAGTGCCTGGCATGGTGCTGCATGGCACAACAGTACCTGCTCCAGCAGTGCCCGGTCAGGTGTCCAGTGCAGGGCTGCCCAGTGTGGCAGTGACTGGTATGGTGACAGTGCACTGCTGCCCAGTGTGGTGCCCGGTGCAGTACCAGGTACAGCACTGATAATGCGATGCCTGCTGCAGCGCGCCTGATGTGGCACTGCCTAGTGCAGGGCCCAATGTTGTGCCCAGCACCGCACAGCATTGCAGGGCCTGGTGTGGTGGCCGGAGTGGCGTGCCCAGATCGGCAGTACATGGCACAGCTCTGTCAGGCACTATGGTGTCCAGTGTGATGCCAGATGCCGAGTCTGGTGCAAGGGCTGCCCAGCTGCCTAGTGAGGTGCCTGGCATCGCACAGCACAGCAGTGACCAGTGTGGTGCCCAGGGCAACACTGCGTGGTGTGATCCCCAGCGAGTACCTGATACAGTGTCCAGTGTGATCCCCAGTGCGGTGCCTGCTGCAGCTCCTGGTGTAATCCCCAGTGTAGTGCCCAACATTGTGTCTGAGTGATCCCCAATGCAGTGCCCAGTGTGATTCCCAGTTAAGTGCCCGGTGTGGTGTCCAGTGTGATTCCCAGTTCAGTGCTTGGTGTGATTCTCAGTTCAGTGCCTGATGCGGTGCCTGATGCAGTGCCTGATGTGATCCCAGTGCACTACCCAGTGCTGTGCCTCTAGGATCCCCAGTGCAGTGCTTGTCTTGGTGCCTGGTGTGATCCCCAGTGCCATCTCCAACACGATGCCCGGTGTGGTCCCTAGCGGAGCCCAGTTCAGTGCCCGGTGTGATCCCTGGTGCAGTGCCCGGCGCGATCCCCGGCTCGGCGCCCCGCGCGCTGCCGGCGGCGGCTCCGCGGCGCGGTCCAGGCCGGCTCTTC
>VWPW01010763.1:17549-72222 GCA_013389825.1 Crypturellus undulatus
GGCGAGGGTGTGCGGTGCCACCGGCGGGGCTCCCCGGGCCGCCGCCGCCGCCGCCTGACATTGGCTGGAAAGTGGAGCAGCTCGGCGGGGACGGTCGATGCGGATCGATCGCGGCGCGGGCTGCGCAGCGGCGCGGAGCGGCCGCACGTCGCCGCCCCGGGACGCGGCTGCTCCGGGGCTGCCGCGACGAGAGGTTCCGGCGCTGTCCCGCGGCCGACGGGCTGCGGGACCCCGGCCGAGCCCCGCCGCGGGGCGAAACCGGCAGCCGCCGTGTCCCGCTGCCCCCCGTGCCCGGCTCGGGAAAGGGGCCACACGGGGGCTGCAGCCACCGGCGCTGCCCGCCCCGAGTGGCACCCGGCGCTGGGAAAGGGGTGAGCACCGGGCAGCAAGGGCAGGAACGTCCCGCCGAGCCTGGCAGGACCCGCTTGCAAGTGGCTCAGTCACTTGCAAGGGGGTCGGTTATGATACACGCACATACTCTCACACACATAACTAGGACTGCCCGCGATGTGCTGCGAGAGAATGAGATTGGCTACTCTGCAAGGAGTTCTGGCTTTCCCAGCTCACGGAGTTCCTAGCGGGGAACAGTGGGAGTGTCATGGACAGTTGCCCCTAGAGGGTTGCTGCATGACACTGGGGGCCACTGCAGCACAGTCTGGCCACCCCCTGCACCCCAGCTCAGCCTGAGCCATCCCACTGTGCCTCCCCTCCCAGCTCTTCCTGCAGAAGATGCCAGGACAGTCCCTTGGGCTCATCCTCGCCCCTAGTTTGTGGAACTGTTTGAGCAGCAGGGGCAGGATCTGGCCTGCCCAATGACCTCGTAGGGTGTCCCTAACCCAGGACCTCACAGACCGTCACAGGTGCCTCCACCACTGAGCCCCAAGAGCGCCAGGAACGAAGCCATGGGGCCCATCAGGACCCGTGCAGCAAGGCTGCCTCTGCCAGCTCTGCGCATCTGCTGTCCCCAGCACTGGTACTGGCTTCGCTCTGACTGCTGCTTCCCAAGGGCTATGCTCGAGGCATGGCCCAAAGTTTCCATCCTGGTGGCAGAAAACCCTTTTTTAATATCTGGAGCGAGGCAGGCTGGAGTGCAGTGCGCAGTCACCAGAGGCCAGCGCAGCCAAGCTCGCCATGTATTCATCCTCGGGAGCGGCGGTGGCGGGGGCGGGAGTGTGTCTCTACAGTTTATCTTTTCCAACCAGCGCCTGATTTTCAGGGCCTGGGACGCCGGCTGGGGGCCTGGCCTTGCTGGGCTCAGCAGCAGTGTAAAATGACAGTGTCAGATGCGGCTGCGTGTCTCCCCTCCCCGGGCTGCCTCAGGGGATGCTCCGAAAATCGTTCATGCAGGATCAGTGCTGTCCCCCCGCAATGCTCAAGCGATTGAGAGAGCTACTTTTTCACCAAGCGCCTTTAATTAATGGCAGAAGGAGCTGACGGGGCTGCCTAGTGGCTTGGCGGCGGCTGGGGAAGCTGCCAGGGGCTTCTCTCTCGTTGCTCCCAGCCTGTTCCTGCTGGTCCCCACAGACACCCCTCTCCTGCCCGAGCAGCCCCCGCTCCTGCAGCTGGCGGGAGGCTCCCTAATCTTCTGCCGGCGGGTCACAGTGGGACTGCAGCTCCGCCAGGTTTTGCTATTGTTTTACGGTGATCTTAATAATAATGCCAAAGGATCTTCTTACACGAGGCACCCCGGGGGAGACTTATCATCCGGCTGGACAGAGGGGGGCCATTTAAAATCAAGGGGCTGAACAGACTTGAAAGGAAAACGCAAAATAATCGGCTGAATAAAATTATGAAGCGGGCTCCTGGGGTCGCGCTCCTTTTGCTTTCTGCCACCTTGGCATTAGCAGGCGGGCTAAGCGGGGGGAGGTCACTCCGGATCTACGGCACTTTGCAAGCAAGGAGGCAAAGGCCCACCTCTTCCCCTTCCCCATTAAAAAAAAAAAAAAAAAAAGGAAGAAGAAAAGAAAAAGCCCTTTATCTGGCATCTTCTGCATGAATCAAGTTAGAATTTCAGAGCTATTTAACACCTGGTTACAGCTTTTGCAGCAGAACTGATGATACTCTGTGCTCCACACCAGCTTTGCATCACCGAATTGCACCGCTTTCTGCAGGGAGGATGAGGGTTATTTATTCCCTTGCTAATAGGCAGGGGCTTAAGGCACAAGGTGCTCTGCCTGATTTCACCAGGGTCCCCCAGCGAAGCGGCGGCAGGAGGGGCAAAGCCCCCAGCGCTGTTCCCCACCCCCAGACCCGGCCCTGCGTGCACCCGGCGCCGAGGGCAGCACGAGACGGCAGCACCGCCGATAACTCCGTCCAGCTGCCATTATGGTTCAGTGGGAATTGAATCAAGTCCTTAAACCCCAAGAGTTAATCAAAGTGCTTTGAATATGTAAATGCTGAGTATTGTTTATCATTGCCTAGAGCTGATACAGCAATTTCCCTGCTCAAAGCCCCGTTCAGATGGTAGCTCATGAAAATTCACAGCAGCCTCGCAGATAGGTGATGGGTATTATTACCCCCATTTTCCAAGTGAGCAAATTGAGGAAGAGCCACTGAGTGATGGCCTCTGTGGTCTTGGTAGCCAGTGATGGAGCCCGGTTTGGTGCTCAGGAGAAGGACGCAGGCCACTCCAGCAAGTGTGAATTGCAGCCCTCACTGTTTGCCCCATTTCCTCCTGGTGAAAATTCCATCCTTCCTGCCCAGTCTCCAGATGCTGGTGAGTAAATTCAGCCAGTAACGGCCATTTGTAATGTTCTCTTAAATATATACATCGCAGGCTCTGGGCAGATTGATCTGCACAGGCAAAATACAATTTTCCACAGGGCTCCTCTGCAAGTGCTTCAGGAAGAAGCACTCTATAAATTAATAAAATACACGATTGACCAGGAACACGCAGTGTATGCAGGAGGCCGGATAAATGAGGGCAAACGATAGCGCTGCGCGGCCCAGGGGGAGCAAGATGGCCGCAGGGAGGAGTCGCCAAGCTGGCGTGGGCACAGACGAATGGGTGTCCATGGGGCTGGTTTGCTCTCCTTCCCCTAGTGATGGGCTGCCCAAGGAAGAAGATGCAGGACCCGCATCCCGCAGCCGCTAACAACCTGAATTGCAGCCTGCCTGGTGCAGTGTCCCCCTCCTCATGGGGAGGGAGCAACCACGGGGCTGAGGGTCCCTCCAAACCCACCCATCCCACTGGGCCTGGCCCCAGGTTGCTTTGCACATGTGGGGACATGTTCGATGCATTGAGGTTAACACCTTGAAGAGCCCCAGCTGCAGAGCCGAGGTGGGTGCGGGTGTAGCAGAGACGCATAAAATGCCCTAATTTTGGTTTCTTTGTGTGCAGGGCAGCTGACCATGGAGGTCCAGGGCAGCTTCTTGTGTCATGAGACGTGCCTGCAGCACAGCTGCCAACCTTGGGAGAGGTTGGGGGACAGCTGGGAGCAGGACGTGTCTCAGACAGCCAAATTTAATCCTCCTACGTTAGCAGGGCTTAAAATAGGCTCCCTGCAGCATGGATGAGGGTGGTGGAGCTGGCCTACTCCAGTCCTCCCAAATACTATGGGGGAAGCAGGCATGGCTGCAGACAGGCACAGCTGGGAGAAGCCATGCTGCATTGCTGGGGCATCCTTTGCTGTAGTGATCTCCTTAACTAAACACACCTTGCAGCATCTTCCCCGCTCCAGCCCTCCACTAACCCAGGCTCTTCCTCCAGTGCATGTGGCCTCATCCCACTTCAGTCTTTGCCTCCACACTTCCTCAGCAGCCCTCTCTTGGTGGCTTCTTTCATCTGATTGCTCCCACTCCTTGCTCATTTTTCTCTCCACATCATTGACTTGATACTTCTGGGGTCCAGCCAGCACATTTGGCCTTGGTATAGCCTTTGTTGACCACTGCCCCACAGGAGATACCTTCCTGTGCAACATTTGTACAGGTTTCCTGAAGGCCTATCGCGATCGCGATCCTGCTCACTGCACTTCATCTGCTCTCGGAGGTGACTGCCAAGGGTCTCAAGGCTCCTCTGTGGGAAGAAAGTGGTGGAGGGACCTGTGTAGGTGGGAGGCGGCAGGATCCTATTCCCTGCCTTACTGGAGGGAGAGCAAAGCTTCAAAACAAGATGGAAGTGGTGATGCACTCGAGCAAGTCTGGCTGGCAGCTCTGATGGTCTAGACATAAAGATATTACTGAGCAATCATTCACTCTGCAAAAGGACCTTCTCCATGTTCAAAGTCCTGGATTTCATCACAGTGCTAATGCAAACCACTGGGTTGCTGCAGTGCCAATCATGACTGTTGACCCCAAATCCCATGGTGAGGAACAACAGAACTTCCCTGGGCTTTTGGCTTTGCCTCCAAGGCTCCTTAGGCAGAGCCAGGCTCCTGTGCTCTCTCACCAGCTCTCCCATTCACTCAGCTGAGGGCCATGGGCATCAGCATTCATGGGGTGATGGAAGAGATGATATCACAGGCCACTGCCTTCAACAAGAGAAACAACCAGTGCATCCATCCAGGAGTGAATGGATGGATAGGTAAACACACAGAAGGCTGGATCCAAATTAGCAGTGTTCTCCACAGTGTGCCTGGATTATACACAGCTGTCCCTCCATCATTGCTTGTCAAACCACTTGGCTGATGGCCCAGAAGAAATCTCCTTCCACAGTCTTGCAGTGCTGGCCCACCTCATCCGGAAGGTTGATCAGGTGTCAGAGTCCAAGCCAAGAAGATTTGAAAAACCACAGAATCCCAGAAGGGTTGAGGTGGGAAGGGACCTTTAGAGATCACCTAGTCCAATCCCCTGCTGCAGCAGGGACACCCAGAGCATGGGGCAGAGGGTGGTATCCAGGGAGGTTTGGAAGATCTCTAGGGAAAGAGCCTCCGCAGCCTCTCTGGGCAGCCTGTGCCAGGGCTCTGGCACACTCACAGTGAAGACGTTCTTCCTCACATGGAGATGGAACTTCTGTGCTTCAGTTTGTACCCATTACCCCTCATCCTGTCACTGGTCACCACCGAGAATAGTTTCTTCCCTCAGGTATTTATACATGTCGATCAGCTCCCCTCTCAATCTCTCTTCTCCAGGTTAGACAGGCCCAGCTCACCTATGCTGGAGTGGGAGCTTGTTCCTGAACAAGCAAGCATGGTCTCTGCACAAGGACATGTTCCTGCCTGCATCCTGCCCCTAAAGGAACCTTCTTCCTTCTCAAGTCACGCTGCAAGCCTGATGGTCACGTCTGCGATGCCCGTGGTCTCCAGCTCTGCCTCTAGGTCACCAGCAGAGCATGGCATTGAGTGGCCCCGGGGTTGTGCCTGGATGCCCCTAACAGCTTTGTCCTCTTCCAATGCCATTCCCAGCCCCTGGGACCTGCTCTCGTCCAGAGCAGGGGTGACTCCCTGTGGACTTTGCCCTCCTTCCCGCTCTGGCCTTCCCCCGGCACCAGCAGCCAGGGATACTCAAGAAGCCATTTTCCCTTCTCTCCTTCCTCTGTGCAGCCTCTGTGCGGGCCCACGCACCAGCTGGGCCCCCCACCATGCAACTCCCACCACCCTGCAGTGCTCCTGCCGACGCAGCCTCCGCGGCTGCCCGCCGCCCATCCGCCTACACCTGGCCCTGTGGAACCGCGCGGCGAGGCCAGGAGCACCGCGCAGGAATGAAAAGCCCCGTCTCCCTTTTGATCTCTGCAAGGCTCCGGAGCTGCTCTTCGCCTGCCGGGACCACCCATCCAGGTCTCATGGAACAGCAGCTCTGCTCCCAGCGGCTGTCGGGACCACGGGGTGCAAGGCTGGGTGTGCAGCTGGTGGGGACAGGTGGCGCAGTACTGCGGTCCCCAGGCTCACAGCATTCCCCGCTTTAGCCTCTGTTTTCTGGCTCAGTGCCTGCCTTGCAGCAATGTGGGGGTCCAGCCCTCCTCCTGCCCACTCGCGGTGCTTGCAACACTCATGAGAACCTGGGGAGCTGCACCTGCTCCCTGGCATCACCCTCTGCATCCCCAGGACACCTGGAGGCCTCCCTAGCTCAGCACGGGCACTTGTCGTGGTCGCTGCGCAGCAGGAGGTGAGAAATGTGCCTGGCCCCGGACCAGGTTGTCGCCTTCCGCAGAGCCAGTGGCAGAACCCACCAGCACTGCTGCAACACTCCGCTCTGGGGGACCCTATACTCAGCCAGGCCCCTGCACTGCCCCAGCCTCTTTGCAAGAGCAAAGTTTTGCTGAGAAGGGACAGCAGGATGGGTCACCACATTCCCTGGAGCTGGGCTGGGCTACCCCAACCTTGCACAGCTGCAGACTGAACAACCCTGCTCCCCAGAGCGGGCAGCATCACACCTCCACACCGCTCTTGGGCCACAGGCAACCCAGAGACAGGGTGTCTGCCATGTTTGCAGCACTTTTTGCTTTTACACCGTGTCCCCAAAGGAGATCTGTAGGCCATTAAAATGCAACCTGACTACATGTCCTCTCGTGTGTGTTCACCCCCCAGTCAGGACACTGCTGCCCCGCAATGCAAGGTTAAAGGAACCGGGTTCCCCTCATCTCTGCTGACGCTGCTCTTTCTGCCCGGTGCTTGGGTGCTGTTGGCTGCTCATTGCATGGATGTGGCTGGTTCAAAAGGAAAATGAAAAGCTCCAATAAAAAGCCTCTGATTGTGCATATATGTATGTGGAGGAAGGATTTTATTACACAGAATTGACAGCATGTCCATTGTTAAAACTGGCAGCCTGGAAGATAGATAATAGGCAGCCGGGCTGAGTCCTGCGCCAAGCGATGGCAGATCTATTCCCAACCAACTGCACAACCTTGGCTGTGGCAGTTCATCTGTCTGTTCCTCCGCTGCCACAGCCTCCAAGCAGCTCCCGCTGCTTGACGCCCGCTGCCTCCAGACGTCCTTGGGAGGTAGGGTCCCGTGGCCATCCCCGCTGTGATGCCCAGGATGGGGCCAGCACCTCCAGCTGCTGCCTCCGTCCGGGAGGACGGGCAAGGAGAAGCATCTCCCAGGGCGGTTCGGCTGCCCCCATTCACGCCCCAGCCAGGATCAACCCGACACTTAGCGGTGTTTTCCAGTCTGCCCTCCACGGATGGGCCCTCATCCTCATCCTCACCCTCACCCTCACTGAGCTACTGATTAACCTTAAATCCCTAAATCCCTCAGCGGCTGGAGAGGTTCTCCCTGCAGCAAGCCTGAACAGCCCCATTTGAGCCTTCTCCTTTCTTTGTCCTCTGCCTTTGGACACGGAGAACAGGTTATTACACTCCTCTTTGTGGCAGCTTTTCACATATTGGAAGGCCGTTGTTATCAGACGATAAGGGAGAAAGGGAGCCAGGAGAAATTAGAGGAAATTGGTAAGGGAAGCCAAGGGATGCAGGAACTCCCTGGACCCCAGAGAAAAGGGGAAGGGAGAGGTTTTCTCTCACGAGCATCAGTAAGGAGTGATCCAGGGCTATTCATGCATTGCCAGAGAGAAACAGTGGCAACGGATATTCCCATTTGTGTATGGAAACACCTTCCCCGATGGCACAGCTGTTATCCCAGGACGATGACAAAACACTGCCATTTCCACGGGGATCCAGAGGATTTCCAGTCACCCTTTCTCATCTCAGGCATTATCCAAGGTGATTCTTCAGCGCCTGGATCTGGCACACATTGGGCACAAGGTGGACATCTTGACCACTGTTGGATGATGGATGTAGCATTTAGCCAGTATTTTACAGGAGACTCCGCCCTGGTTTGTGGCCTTGGTAAATGAGAGATTGGAGGGAGGACAGTGCAGAAGGGTTGGAGAGCCGTGTGCTCTCTGCCAGTCAAAACACACAAAATGGATCTTTTCCGATCACTAGGAAATCATTTTCTGAAGGAGATGATGAGCTGGTTGGTAGCAGGAAAACTGCTGCCAGGACGGGCTTCCGCAAGACTTCCTCTCTCATGGCTCTTCATTAGGGAATTAGGACAAAACAACATGAAGGCAGCAGAGAGGAAATGAAAGCCAAGGGACCTGCCACTGGGAGAGCCTTGGGAGGCTGTGTTGCGGTCCCATTTCACCCAGTGCTCTTGTTGGGGATGTGGAAGGACACGGGAGCAGCCTCTGGACAACCATGGCTCAGGGAGAGCAGCAATGCCAAGCAGGCAGCCAGTGCTGGAGGTGGCACCCAGCTGGTACCCCATGCTGCAGCCTGAGCACCCTGGCCCCCACATCGTACGAGTGTTTGGCAAGGAACTGGTGGGTGCCCCTCTTCTCATGGCCATGGAGCAACGGGCTGGGGTCGCTTGGTAGAGGTATAACCAGGTTGGGCTCCAGCACTTCCAAGACCCCCTTGAGCTCTGGTGTCCCTACCCTTGGCACACGCCAGGACCCGGGGGATGCTCCTGTGAGCCTGGAGGCAGTGAAGGTGCAGGGTAGCGGAGATGAGGATGCCCTGTCAGGACAGGCAACAGGGGGCTGGACTAGACACTCTCCATCACCGTATAACAGGAGGGATGTCCTACTGTCCATGCTGGGGGGGCAAAGGGGGCCACAAGCGAGTGGGGAGATGCCACCTGCTTCCCCAACACATTCGCTGGGGACACTGGCTGCCCGTGGGCACGAGTGAGAGGGGGCGCCGACCTTCTGGACAGGAGCCACTTGAGGCCTGTGTGGGGTGCCAGAGCCGGGAAGACGCCGTCAGGGCACTTCCCCGGCCAGCCTGGAGCGGCCGCGTGGAGCAGCCGGGCCAACCTACGCCTCCCCGCGCCGGAGCCGCCCTTCCGGCCGCGCGGGTGGAATGGCTGCGCAGGATGTTGCTCCAGCAGATCCCCCCAGGGCACCGTGGCCTTTGCCCTCGTGGGCTCCGTGCTGGACGTGGCCGCTGCACCTCCCCCAGCCCAACTGGGCTGCTGAAAATGCCACAGGAGCCCACGCAGGCTCTGCCTGGTGGCACTGCAGCCACTCACGAGTCTGGCAGGGATCTGGGGATGAACTCGCTGCTCGGAGCAATTGGGGAGACCCCTCTGTCCCACCACCACCCCAGTCCTTTGTACCAGGTCTTGCCAAGTTCTGCCTGAGCCAAGAAATCCGAACCAGCCATCGTGTGGAAGGCACTCCGAGCGTGCCAGGGACCCGCGGCCAGCACTCGGCTCTCTTGGTCGCTCGCTATTTTTAATTGCTCTTTCCCAGAAAGGCTTGAGTACGCTTCGAAACCAGTCTCCAGCTGGGAATTTCGAAAGCTGCTTCCAGTTAGGCGCTCGGCATGCTCACGGGGCTTTTGCGACGTTATTTTTAGAAGGGCTGAAAGCAACGGCTTCCGCCATCCGGGTGGACACAGGCTCAGCCGCACAGCTTCGCCGGGCGCCGCGGCACCTCGTCAGGGCCAGCCCCGCACGCACCCCATCCCGCCCAGCTGGGTGCAATGCAGCCAGCGCTGCCCTACCCCATCGGGAGCAAGGGGGACGCCTCCAAACTGCAGTTTTATGGCTCGCACTTTTTTTTTTTTTCCCCTGGTGCTTTTTGGGTTACTTCTTTTATCTTGCTGCATCAAGCTGTGCGGAAAGGAAGACCAAAGGCAGAGGATGCACGCAGTGGTCATCTCCAAAGAGCCAGGGCAGAGAGGAACGTCTTCTGGTTTCAATTAAAAACCATTTGCTGGCAAAGTTCGCAGGACTGCTTGGTGCCTCGGCTATTACCGGGTCGGCAGGGAAAGGCTCCCTGTGGCAGAGGCAGACCAGGCGCCGCCAGTCACCCTCAACTGCTGCGGCACCGGCACTGAGCTGCGCGGGCAGCTCTGCCCCACGCCCGGGCTCTGCCCCACACTTGGGCTGGGCTCTGCCCCCCGGCTCTGCCCAGGCTCCCGTTGTCCCCTCCCAGCAGCAGCAGTCCCACTGTTCCTCACTGTGCCATGGGGCTCAGCCCTATGCTGAGACCCCCATCTCTCCTTCATGGGGCTCAGCTCTATGCCAAGACTCCCATCGCTCTGCCATGGCCCTGGTGCTGTCCCACAAGGCTCAGCCCTTGCTGTGACCCTCATTCCTCCTCCATGGGGCTCAGCCCATGTCGTGATTCCCATCTCTCTGCCATGGGAGTTGTCTCCTTGCCATGATCCCCATTCCTCCGCCGTGGAGCTCAGACCCTTCCTCTGACCCCCATCCCTCCACCATGGGGCTCTGTCCTTGCTATGATCCCCATCCCTCCACCGTGGGGCTCAGTCCCCTGTTCTGACCCCCATCCCTCCACCATGGGGCTCTGTCCTTGCTGTGATTCCCATCCCTCCACCGTGGGGCTCAGCCCCCTGCTCTGACCCCCATCCCTCCACCGTGGGGCTCAGCCCCCTGCTCTGACCCCCATCCCTCCGCCATGGGGCTCTGCCCTTCACTGCGCCCACGCGGAGACGCTCGTCCCTGCACAGATTTTTTTCACTCTCATGGCTTAAAAAGCTCTTAGGAGACAGGCTCAGCGCCTCGTCGCAATAGCTGCGGCTAATCAACTGGGTTATATTTGCCCCCATTATTCACGCGCGCGCCGCTGTCGGGCCGCTCCAGCGCCTTCCCCTGGGCACTCCCGGGCGCCCCTCTCCCTCCTCTTGCTGCTGTCGTCCTTTCTTCCCATGCCGCCGTCCCCGCCGCCACGGCGCAGCTGCCCCGGCCCCCCGGCCTGCTGCCCCCTGCCCTCGGCTGCCCAAATCTGATAACCAGCGTTGGTGGTGGCGGGGGGGCGGCTTTCCAAAGTGACGGGCTGACCTTTGCTGCCGCAATGAGAGCCGCATGGAGCAGCGGGGCGAGAAGGGAAAAAAAAAATTGGCTGTGGAGCGGGAGTGAGAGAAATCCGCTGTTGTTTTACAATCCCTAAATAACGCCGGGAGCTTAGCTGTAAACACATGGCGATCTTGCATGAGCGTGGCTGTGCCCCCCCCGACGCCGTCACCACCTCCCCTCCCCAGGCGCCGCTTTAAAACTGAGGCTGGAAAATGCAACCACCTTAAAAAAAAAAACCACACACACACAAAAAACCACCCCAGCTTTCTCGCAATAGAAAGGGAAAGAAATCTCGTTAATTATTTAGCAAACGGTTCCAACGCAATGGCTAATTCTGCTGGCAGACGCCGGCTCGTGGAGCCCTGCGTGGCGCGATGGCTATCGGTGCCGGGGGCGCCACGGCCCCCCTGCCAGCCAGCACTGCAATGGTTAAGGCGAGCCCGGGCATCCGTGCCTGATTTCCAGCCCGACACGGCTGCATTTTCAAATCACCTTTTGTTCCCAGCGCGATGGGGTGGAGGACGCGGCGGAAAGATAGATGTTTACGACAAATTCGCTCTGCTCCGCTCGTCCGGCCGTCCCCCCCGCCACCGCGCGCAAACACACACACACACACACACACACACAGGGGAAAGAACAGGGAAAAAAAAGAGAAAAAAAAAAAAAACGGGGGGCGGAAAGCCAGGCTGTAAAGTGCCAGATTCCTGCACTCCCCCCTCCCCCGTAAAAAATAACAGCCGGAGCANAAACACACACAGACAGGGGAAAGAACAGGGAAAAAAAAGAGAAAAAAAAAAAAACGTGGGGAGAAATGCCAGGCTGTAAAGTGCCAGATTGCTGCACTTCTCCTTCACCTGTAAAAAGTAACAGCCTGAGCACTTCCTCCTGCAGAAGCCCAGCCCCGAGCAAGCCGCCCGGGAAGGTCGCGTTGGTGCTGGCGGCTCCGGTGCTCCCCTCACAGCAGCTCCGCTCTCAGCCGCAGGGCTGGCAGCCTCGCTAGGCGTCTCACCTGCTTCTTCCCCCAAATTATTTTTTTCTCCTTTTTTTTCTTTTTTTTTCCCCTCGGAAGCGGCTGCCACTTTGCCTTTGAAGAGCAACAGATGAGCGGGGGTGGTGGCAGGCAGAGGGGGGGACACCCTCCCGGCGCATTTTATGATGTTAAATTTATTGCCTGCTTCGCAATTGCCATTTTAATGACGAACGCTCCTGCTGCTTTAATGCGTTGCAAGCGCCGGCAGTGGGAAGCATTAAAAAAAAAAAAAAAAGAAAGAAAGGAAGTGGGGGGAATAAAAAAAAAAGGAAGAAAAATAAATAAATAAATATCTCCCCGTTCCCACCGGTCTGCTGGAGGAGAAGGAGCTCCAGCCCCTTTCCTGGTCCTTCCACAAAGTTTCGCCAAATAGATAACGTGTTTTATAATTCCGTGGCTGCACGGGGCTCCAAGCTCTGTTTGGGCAAGGGAGGCCCTCTGCTGGCATGGGCTTGGCCGGGGAGCCCGGCCCCAGGAGCCGCAGCTGGCAAACGGGGCTGGGATCGCAGTGTCAGCGCTGCCGTGCCCGGGCAGCCATGCCCGGCTGCCTCTCGCTGAAGGTTACGGCACCCTGGCCCTTGTGCTACGAGGTGTAAGCCACCATGCCGTGATGCTGGCGAGGCTGGCGGCCACACCGGGAAGCGCTGCCTCCCCACGATGAGAAGCTCCCGGGCACGGGAGCCCAGCTGGGCATGCTTGGGGAGTGCAGGGACCCCGGCCCGCCTTGCCAGGCTGGGGTTTTCCAGCCTCTGGATCTGCGGCCCGCGGCCTCCAGCGCACGCGACGCTCTGACACGCTCCCCACTCCAGTGAGCCGAGAGGCAAAGAATAGGCGGAAGCAGCCTCTAGCCTGGAAGGTGTTGCTCCGCGGAGGGCGCCGGGGCGCATGACAGCGCCACGAGGAAGCGGCCTAGCCTCCGGGCACGGGGCCAACTGCAGGTCCATGCGACGGCGACGGGAGGGCAGAACTGCCCCGGGTCGTGTCCTCGCAGCAGCCCAGGCCCAGTCGCAGACTGCGGCAGACACGGCCTGGCCTTGCCAGGGTTCCCCTGGACCTGGGCCCTGAGCCAACATCTCAGAGCTGGAGGGGCATCTGCAGGGGCCTTTGGGCGCCAAGGCACTCGCGCAGCTGCGGGATGGCTCTTGCCTGCTCCAAGGTGGCCTGGTGGCATCGCCACCCGGCATCCAGAGCTTGACAGTGCTATGGTGACCTTGGGAGACCTTGGGAGGCCACTGCGATCCTGCTCGTCTCTCCAGAAGGGCCGCCACGTTCTCTCTCTGGTGGGAACATCTCATGGCTGAAGCCCCAGGAGAGGCTGTCAAGGGCCAGCACAGCCAGTTGGGCTCTCTGTTCTGCTGGATGTGCAGGGGGGCTGGGGATGGAGCCACGTGGGGGCTAGGGGCCCCCTTCCTTTCCAGCTGGCAAGTTTCCCTTGGCCAGGAGATGTGGGGTGAGCCGCAGCCCTGGGTACTGCCCCACCTCCACGTTCCCATCCGTGCGCTCCCATCTTGGGCACTTCACCCCTCGCAGCAGCTGGCCGCAGAGGAGGAGCCCAAGGAAAGTAGCAGGTTTGCTTCAGTCACCCCTCATCCGAGCGGTCCCGCTGTGCGCATCCTCACCTGGCTGCCCACTCCGTTCTGGGAGCTGTGGGAGGCGGCCGCGAGGACCTGCCCTGCGGGCACAGCCAGCAGCAGGCAGTGTGGCCAGGAGGAATGGGGGCCACGGTGCCACCTCAGCCACGCAAAGCCAGATCCCAGGCTTCAAGTAAGAACTTGTATTTTGTCAGCAGATCTTTTATTTTTTCTTCCCTTTTTTTTTGGTGACTGAAACCCAGCCTGGGTTATCAGGGAGATATTAAATTGCTATTGGAAGCAACCCCGGCAGTGTGGAAAAGCCATGACGCAGTCTTAGCTCTTCCCTTCAAGGTCGAGCCAGCCAGCCCTGGGGGGATAATGCGTTTGCCTCGTCCTTCCTGTAGTGAGGATCACATGTCAGAGCCAAACTAAGGCTCGAGCAAATTAAACCTGTGAGCTCACAGCCTTCCTGGAAGACCGGCGCCGCTGGTCCTTGCCATCCCGGGTGCCTGTTCTGGAAAGGGAGCATCCAATGGCGCTGCTGAGGTCCCCGAAGCAGGGGGCACATCCCTGCTGGTGACACACATTTGGAGAGAGAGCAAAGATTTAGTCTTTACAGGTCTGGGCAAAGGTGGGAGTACTTGCAACCCCATCAGAGATATCAGCTTGTTCGTGAAAGTCTTGACAGTGGCACCTTACCTACCGCTTGGGCGCTGGGCACAGCCCAAGCCATGCCTGGGCATGGACCAGAGATTCCCGCTCTCATGAGCAGGAAACCCCAGCGTGAAGCCACTCCAATCCTCTGGAGCTGCTTCAAAGCCCTGTGTGTTGTACAGGGTGATAGTGAGAGACCTACTTGTCACCAGAAGAAGCAGTTGGTCCCAGAAAGACATGTCCCCTGGAAGCTGTCAGCCCGCCCTTTTCCCACGGCCCACGTTCTTGCTCGGGCAAAGGGTTGCACAGATGCGGTGTAGCTCCAGCTGGATGGGCACCACAGGCATGGGTAGTGCCTCGTCACCCTTGTCAAGGTCTTTCCGCAGCCCTGGATGTGTGCAGGAATAGGGGCCAGGTTTCCTCCAGGGGATGGTGGGTCTTGCCACATCATTTCTTTGTGATGTTGGTGCTGGAGTCAGCTAGACAGAGCCAGGGAGAGAAACCCAATAGCACTATTCCTGGGCACAGCTCACTCCAATAGACTCCAAGGACCGGGAATAAGGACCCAAACTAACCTTCAGTATGTCACAGGGATCAGGGACCTGCCTGCAACGAAGCAGCCCAGGGCTGCAGCCAAGCGGCAGTGCTGGCATGGGGCTGACCTGCCGCTGTGCGAGCTGAGTGGTGGCACCCGGGCCATTGGTACCCGGATGGCCAGGGCATGGGGGGAAGTGGCCAGGGACCAGACTAGCCAGGAGTGCAAGGAGACCTCGCACTGCCACGTCTGCCTTGGGCCATGCTCCGAGGGCACCCTTGCCTCCCCTAGTGCTGCTAGCTGGCTCCAGCAAGGTGAGAGCTCCTGCTCCTTTATCACCCTCCTCCTCCTCGCCCAAACGGCACCCTGGCCTGATTCTGCTCCCTGGTTCTGTGTGGTCCTGGTTGCCCGGAGCAGGCAGTTTGGGGCTGCAATGAGTGTCCCTGCAGGCGGTGCCTGGGCTGCTGGGCTTTCAACATGCCTCTGGGCAGAGCCCAGGGGGTGCCAAGGCAGCCGCTGGCGTGTCCTGCCTCGGCTTTGCCCTTGGGCAGAGGGGACGGCAGGGCACAGCGGCACCTGGCCCACGTCCGTGCGGGCCATGGGAGAGAAAGGGAGGCCCTGCGGAGGGAGGGAAGGAAGGAGGACGGGAGAGCAGGCAGCGCTGCACTGTGCCGGCGGCTCCCATTTCAGTGGCTGGCGGTCACAGAGCAGCTCTGGTTTCAGTGCCAAGCACGCAGCGCAGGGTCGGGGCTGGCCAGTAGCGGCGGGTAACAGGGCCAGGAGGCGGCCGCGTCATCAGGCTTTGTGCGGCTGTGTTTGTTTTACCGTCCTGCCCAGGGCTGGAGATGCAAAGCAGCTGGGGACAAGGACGTGAGCAGGGTGTGCAGAGTCCGCCCAGCCACCCAGGCCTGGGTCAGGAACGGCACAGCACTGCGTGGCAAAAGGCCGCTGACCCCATCTGCAGCGGGCACGTACACGTGTCCCCTACCCCGTGTGGCCGTGTGTTGGGGTGCAGGGCACAGGGACACAGACACGCACTGTGCAGGCACCCTGTGAGACCCCCAGGTCCCTGCCGTCATGACGTGGCGTCAGGCACCCCGCCATGTGCTGGTGTCACCACAAGCCACTGCGGGGGCACAGGGGACACCTCCAGTCCCTTGGCAGGGCCCCTGTTGCTCACTGCAGCCCAAAAGCACATGGCTAAGGGGCAGTGACAGGCAAGCAGCGGGAGGCGTGTGGGGATGCTCGGGCTGCTGCCGAGAGCAGGCTCAGCTGGAAAATGACCTTCGGCCGGGAGTAGCCAGGCTTTTTCCAGCCCTGCCCGGAAAAAAAAAAAAAATCATAACAAGCTGGCTGTAGCCGTAGTGAAGCGGAGAGGAACGGGCAGATAAGAGCCGGGTTCGGAGCGGCAGCTCCCTCGACTGGAGCCTGCATCAAGGCCTCCCGCAGATGAAAGGCGATTGCGAGAGAGCCTCGCCGTCCCCTGCGGCCAAAAAGCTCCTAAAATATTAACCAGGCCCTGCGCCGCCCGGTCCCCGGCCCTGCAAGGCAGCAGGAGCCCTCAGTGGACGCGCTGCCAGCCCCACTGCTCCTCGGGGGCCGCCGGCCCAGCGGGGCGCGGAGCAGGATGCCGGCTAATTACCTTCCCCGCGCGGTGCCGGGAAACGGGGCCCCCCCGCCTTCCCGCGCCGCCTCGGCAAGCCGGCTGCAGCCACGAACGCAGGGTGGGGAATTGCTGCCTTTCCACAAGATTAGCATTTAAAGTGCACGTATGGCTCCCGGCCGGGACACGGGGCTGCAGCCAGCGGCTGGGGGGTGGTCAGGGCTTGGGGTCTGTCCCCCCACTGCATGAAATGCCCCAGCAACCCGCTGGGGCTGCACCGGTGGGATGTTGATGGGGGCTGTTCGGGGCTGTGGCGCCCCAACTGCCGGCCCCAGTGCCCTCCCCGTGCCGCCCACCCCGGCACCAAGGCAGAGTCCCTTGGCTGGTTCCCGCGCCCCCAGCTCCCTCCCCGCAGCTCGGTGGGGCAAAGGCCCCTTTCGCAACGGCTCTTGGGCTGGGGCGCTCGGTCAAACACTGCCCGACGCCACGCGAGCGAGGAGCGAGATAATCACGGCGGCTCTCGCCGGGTCCGGAAGTGGGTCTCGGCACAGCCATCAAATGGGGGGATTTGCATAGCACAGATGGCAGCCCAGGAATTTCAAAGTGCCCCCCCTTCCTCCCACCCCGCGCGGGAACAGCTGAAGGGCTCGGCGGCTGGCGCAGCTGCCGCAGGCGACGCGCTGCCCCTGCCGCGGCTCCGTCCCCTTCCCAGCCTGCGGAGGTGGGGGGCATCCGCAGTCATCAGGGCTCCTCCTGAGGGCCTGTCTGTCCATGCTCCCCGCGCGGGGGCCCCGGTCCCCCAGCTGCATCAGGGCCAAGGTGGCTGGGATGCTGCCAGCAGGGCACCGGGCGGGAGGGTGCCCGCCGGGACCCGAGGGCACAACATGTGAGAGACAGTGGGAGCTAAATTTACACGGCGGCGGAGTGAGCTGCCTCCAAGGAGACGTGATCGCAGGCTATAAATACCTGCAAGGAAACAACGGGGACACAGGGAGTGAATTATTCACAGGCGTGAGATGGCAGGACGCGGAGGCAGCTAGGCCGGGGGAGGGGGAGCGACAGGCAGCAGGGGGGCATGGCTGTGGGGGGCCGGGGAGGCAGGGCCAAGTTTCCGGTGGGCACTGGCCAGGCCCCACAGAGGGCGCCAGGGCTGAGCCCCACCTGGTGTGGCGTGGCCCCAGGCGGCACCAAGGCCAGCGGCCCCTAAGCAGAGGTGCAAGGGCCTCGAGGGGCCGCGTTCAGTGTGAGGAGCCTCCTGCCAGCGGAAGCCCACACAGATGGCGCCAGCAGAGAGCGAGGCGCTCTGGAGGTGCCGCATCCCAGCCTGGGCGAACTGAAGGCTTGAGGAAGAAGGGAGGGATCAATGTCCGCCATTAGGGCAGTGCAAATCCCTCAGCACACCCGGCCTGGTTTGGGGTGGCTGCAGTGTCCTGGCCCACGTGCGGCCTGCTGCCCGCTCCCCTCTGCCCGAGCACGTTTCCCAGCAGCTGCCGGCTTCACCCCAGCGGCGGCCGCGTTTCAGCGGCAGTAAAACAAACCCTCGGCGTCTCCGCGCGACACCCCAGGGGACTATTCAGCGCACTGCAGCGTTCAAAAACGTGGCTGCCCGCATGTGGGGAGAGGAGGGGGGGAAAAAGCTCTCTTTAAAGAAGGGAAAAAAGAGCTTTCTGAAAAAGACTTCTCTGTGCATGGCCCCACTCGCCTGCAGGCCACAGGAGAGAGGGGGACGGAGAAGGGAGGACCCCTGTTTCCTCCTTGGAGGCGGCGGGGAGCAGGCTCTGGCCCCCGTCCAAGGAACCCAGCCGAGGTCTGAAAATGGACCCAGGCGTTCGGGCCTCCTGCCCGCCGGCAAGGCGGCCGTTCCCTGGGCCTTTGCTGCCATCCCCTGGCAGCGCTGCGGATCAGTGGCCATCGTGGTTTCGCTCGCTGTGTGGGGACGCGCTGTGCCCGCAGCAGCCTGGCACCTGCACCCAGGGACACTTCCCACCCCCATGCTGCCAGGACCGCAGCCCCAGGGGTTGCCCCTAGGCCCCCTGTCGAGGGAAATCCCCACCAAAGTATTTCCTATTCTTTTCGTAGTGGCAGGTGCCACTGGAGGATCCCACATCAGGCACCCATGGGTGCCCTCATCTTTGCCCTCCTCAAACCTGCTTTTATCCTCCCCATCGCATTTCATCTCGCTCCAGGAGGGTGGCTCTACTGCAGGGACAGGTCCAGGGGGCTGTCCCCACAGTGGCCAGGTCCCTGCTGACGGCTCAGCACAGCTCCAGGAGCAGTCCCTGGGGAGAGACTCATACCTGGCATGACCCAAGTTGGCAGGGGACCTTGCACCATCCCTCCCAGTGCAGGAGGCCCAGAGGAGTAGCCTCTGGTGCAATTGCCTCCATGGGATAGCATGAGCGACCCAGAGATACAGCAGCCTCGGGGCAAGAAGGAGGGGTCAGTTGCCAGGCCCTTTGAAAGGAGTTTGTGAATTGGGATTGCCAACAAATGCAGAAGCAGGAGAGAAAACCCTTGTGTGAAGGCAAGGTCCTTAGACTTCCTCTAAGAAAGAGGGACAAAAGATTGAGCTAGGCCTCAAAGAAAGGAAGCGAGGAAGGGGCATGACTTCAGTAATCACCTGTAAATGGCCAAGTGCTTAAGCCTGGAGACACTTCTTTTTACCTGCACTGGTGAAGAGACCCAAACCCAAGCTTCCCCCAAAGCCAGCACAGCCTCTGGCTGTCCCTATACTTGGTGGAAGCCGCAGCACAAGGAGGACTAGTTCCTCCTACAGCCACCCATCCAAGGGCTCCTCTCTCAGCAGAGGAAACTGGAAGAACCAGAGCTGGAAGCCAGAACTAGGAAAAAATGAATTTAAGGGTGAAAAAGAAGTATTTATGGCACCTGTACAAGTGGATTCTCCCTCAGCAGTCAAAACTGAGGAGCCTCCTTAGAATCAGCCAGAGAACTCCTAAGCGGAGGTGGGGGTACAAATTCAGGCTGGGTGGTTACAGGCCAGAGCAAAGCCTGCTCCTGCTCAGTTGCCTTCCTTGGGCCCCCAATGATTTCCCTGGCACCTGCAAACCTCCCGACAGAACAGGTACTCAGCATAGTGTCTCCCGTTGCCTCCAAATGATTTAGGAATAAACAAATTTGGGAACATGATACACTCCTGACCTGAGGGGCAGGTCCGAGCTGGTCTTCACGGGACTCAAGGCCCTTTTGAAAGTGCCGTTCTGCTGTTTCAATGAAACGAGACGTTCTCCACATTTTTAGCCTGCTGCACGTAGGTGGTTGTTCCCATGGCATCTCCCTTTGGTCCTCAGGACAGAAGGAGAACAGGGATGGCGGTAAAAGCTACAGGAGGAAACTGTAGGAACAGTTCCCCCTGCAGGAACAGTTCCAAACAGCAGGAGAAGGGCCAAGCATCCTTAAGTCTTAAGAATTTTAATTAGTTGGAAGGTAATGCATGACACTCCTGAAATGCAGGACTGTGTCATCACTTGGCATAATAGGTGCCTGGTCAAGGAACGTGACATTGATCAGATCTGTCCAAGAGAAAAGTCCTTCAGTTTTGGAGCAGAATTCCCCGAGAGCAGTGCAGCACCATTCCCACATCACAGTGCTGGTCCCCGCCCCTTCACACTACGGCAGCTCTGTGCTGTCCCCAGGGGTGCCTACGGCACTGCTGCTGGGACATGCTCAGAGGTCTTCTCCATTCTGCTTCTGGTCTGATCCAAGCTGCAGCTCAGCAGCCTCTCTGAGCCATGGCCACAACCACATTTCTTCTGGAAGAGCTGCTGACCAAGGACACATCCTTCCTACAAACCCCTGAGCAACAGATTTCATTTCCCACTGGGGTGCTTTATGGAAGCCACCCTAACAGACTACCCGACCAAAGAAAGATTTGGCTCGAGTAAAGATTTTGACATTTAAATACGGGAGTGCCAGCGGAGTGTCTGTGCTTACCTTTCAGATGTCACCTCACATCACAGCACTTTACACCAGTTATCCCTTACCGATGCCAGCACTGTCCCTTTAGCAAATGCCCAGCCTCCCGCAAGGCATCTGCTGGGGCCCTGCAGGAGCTTTCTTTTCATCAGCAGTTTCCAACAAAAGGTTGCAGGTCGAAACCCTGAATACTTTATGTTGCTCTATAGGGTTACAGTGGGGAAAAGAAGAGGGGAGTTAATGCAACATTGCTAAATCACCAGGGTCCATCCCAGTCACCAATTCAGCAAGATTAACACATGCAACACATGCTGCTGACAGCCCACCATGGAGTGAGGTGTCACGTACGGGCTGTGCACCCTTACATTTGTGGCTGAGCTGCCTCTTGCACCTGCTTGGTTACAGCAAACAGCCTGAGCGCCTCCACGGTCTCTGCAACGCAGTCTCTTGCCACCGTGCTCGCATGTCTTCACCCAGTACTCCGCTCCAGCCGTCTTCCTGAAAGTCGGAGCCGTTACTCTGTGATGTGCCCGGCAAAGAGGGAGCTGGGCACAGTACGGGGACCTGTGCACAGAATTAATGGGAGCAGAGCAGACGTTTCAGAGCACTGCTCCATGCAGACAGCTCGGCGGGAGGCAGGTCAACATGAAAGAAACATGCAACAGCTGAAGGCAACATCAAGACCAAGTCATAAGCTTTGATGATCTCTTCCTGTAGCTCTGATGACACGGAGCTATTCATATGCTCACCATAACTCACCAACAGGACTATTGAATTTACTGGGGCTGCTCCAGAGCAGGGCGTTAAGGATGTGCACGACTCTGCAGAACTGAAGCTTTAATTACTGAATCACATGTTGAAACATTAGCAAAGAGCCCATGAACAGTCAGTCACAGTGTCACTGCTTCAACCCCCAGATCCAAATTGAAGGGAAAAAAACAATACCTTCGAGTTGCATGAGTTCCAATAAAACACATTAAAAACTGCCTTAGGGGCAGACACAATGCACAGATATTGCATCTCCCAAGCATCAGGGCTACAAAGGGCATCTTGGGACATGAGCCAAGAGAACCTGGATGTTGTAAAGTAGCTGCTCTTATTTAGGGGAAACAAATTCAGTCATTAGCAACTGTAACTCCAGAGGATACCTTCAGAACCACTGAATCATCCACATATCCAGATACACGTATGCACATATTGTGTATTTTACATGTATAACACATTACCATGTTCCCTTGTCTTGCAGCCAGCTTCACTCCAGGGTTTCTATACTGCTCTTCCCCAATCCTTTCCCCCAAGGTGAACAGACCAGATGACCCCCAAATCCCAAAGGAGCCCCAGGGAGCTGGCTGCTCCAGCTGGGATCATCTGCTGACCCTCCCTTCAGGAGCTCATGCCGGGTAAGAGGGCAGAGGACCCGTCAGCCGGACATATGGACCACATACACAGACAAGAGGGGAAGTAAATGTGTGGGGTTCGTGACTTCGGAGGCCCCCTCAGAGGTGCTTACAAGCTGCATTTAGAGGAAACGTTTTTAACCCCCAGCAGTCAAGGCTGAGACAACTGGGAGAACTCCAGGGTGTCCGGGAGCAGATGCGCCGTAAACAAGAGCCATCAGTGATGCCCAGCTCTGCAGTTGATCACCCAGCGCCTCTCCTTATTCCATCAGCTTGCTCAAGTAGAGTCAGGATGTTTTTGGTTCGAGTTGGGGAACTTCAAGAGTGGGACACAAGCTTCAATAATGCAGAGCTAAATACCCACCCCATCCTCACCTCTCCCTTTGGGCTGAGCTCATCTCATCAGGAGGCTTTACACAGGGTTGTGACGGCTTTTTAAACAGACTGAGAACACACAGCTCTGACTTTACAACTGACACTTTCATTAGTTTATTAGCTCCTCATTTCAATACTACTTTATGAAGGATGTCACAATTTTTGAGTGTTACTAGGTTGTTTGCTGAAACCAAGATGCTGAAGACCAGCAAGGAGAAAGCCTGCAGGAATTTCAGTCTTCACAGAGGGTGCAAATGCACTGTTAAAGACCAAAGAGGTGGTCAAGCAGCAGATCTGGGATACCTTAGTCAAGCTTTGGAAGCTGATCCCCCTGCCCTTTTCTTTGGTGAAGAAAGTCTTTCCTATTTACTGGTGGTTGATGTTCATAAAAGTTTAAGCCAGTTTGCTAGAAGTTTGGTTTTAATATCAGCCCTAGCTGGTATGCCACTTCAAACCCTCCAAATTCCCTCCATCGGCCTATTCTTCATCTCATCACATGAAAAGCAGCCCTGTCTCCCAAGAAGGGCTGCAAACACTGTCCACCCCATTAACCTACTTTTGGTTGACAAGATCAACTAAGCATAAACAATAAGGGATTACATAAAGTTAAAGATGGACAGGACACATCTACAGAAGTCTACTTAAGATAATCAAAGAGGTTACGGAGCCTGCACAACCCCTCAGAAAGCTCTTCAGTGACTGCAGACTGGGCGCCCTAGCTCTTGGGTTCTGTCCTGCCTTGCTGTGCACTAACAGTCATGTTGATCAGGACCACAAGTGCAACTCCCCCATATTCTTTCTTCAACAGGGACCAAAATCAATGGCCTACAAAAGCAAAAGGAATGAGAGAAACTAACACTGGCGGTTACACAGCAACTAAATAAACCTGCCTTCAGCTCTTTAAAAAAATGCTGGCTTGCATCTTCGCTCTTGATCTTTCAGTCCAATCATTTATGCTTCCATCCTCTGCAGCCTCATCAGGACACACCATCTACAAGAAGCAAGTGCGTCCAATCATGGGAGGAATTTTTTCCCCATAGTTCAGGGGTCAAAGAAGAAAAACGTGTGCAATCACATCAGCAACTTTGCTAGGAAGAGAGGTGTCCATAAGAGATATTAATTGTAAATATATATATGGCCATCTTTAAAAATACTATTTGCTTACAGATGGTTAAGTAGAGTCCATATGTTAGATCCATCTTTCTTCCCGAGAAGTTTTCACCATAGGACTGTAAAGCAAAAGTTCAACACAGAGGAGGAAATAGCGAGTCAGGCTGAGAGGGGACCAGAACCAAAAGCTCTTTTGCCAAACTGGAGGAGGAACAGTAAAACATACGGATAAGTCACTTGTGCCATGGGAGTCTCTGAACAGTCAAGATTCCTCTCATCTCCTTTGATGACAGATGCCTTGTGCTCTTGCACTAGCGCAGAGTCCAGCATAGCAAGACCAACAGAGAGCTACAGTACGCACAGATGTTAGCACCAGCTCAGATTAAATCAGAGAGCAAACGTGCAACAGCCAATTATGAAGACTGGTGAGAGCCTAAACATAGCTAAGACAAAAAGTAGACAGAAGACCATCAATACTCAATATTGCTCACAGATTAATGCCCATCTTTAGAACGCAAATCAAATATAGCAATAAATGAAGATGATGTAAAGCTGCTGGAAGTGATAGCAGAGGAAGGTTTAGAACTGAAGCATCAGGAACAAAGGAGACTAGTCACGAGGGAAGAGAAACATCGGAAGAAAGACAAGCTCTAAAAGAGGGGGTAAAGGCACAGTTAAAGCAAAAAAAAAAAATAAAAAGCAATCAAGCCACAGTAAGTTTAACGGACTTATTTAATGGTGATCAAATTCCAACACATTACAACAGTACAGGTAGATAATGTTAGAATAGATCTATTAACACACACTTTCCAGATGAGGGTAAAGGTAGGGGCAGCAAGATGGTAGTTGTAGGAATTTCTCCTAATACCTCTGATTGCTGTTACACACGCAGGGATTGGTCTTCACAGATCCAGAATGCTGGACAGCAGGTTTTTCCTGTTTTTAATCGTCCGTTGGGCTCCCTTCAAAGCATTTCTTGTCCCTGGGTATTCCCTGGAGTAAACAGCTTCTGCCAAGCGCAAAACAACTAACATTTGCCACTTTGGTTGTGAACTTGCAATAGAGTTGAGCCTAGACAGAGGAGCCAAAAGATGTAAGGAACAGAGAGCTTAAAGGGGTTGGGGTAGAGACTAAGTGTTTTTCAGCTCTGTGGGGAGTCAGAGAAGCAGAATTCCCTTGTGCTGAAGGAATGAGGACAAAATCACTTCAAGGGCAGGTAAGGAGTGGTTCTGTCAGTGGGTGCCTTCCCTCTCCTCCAATATCTTCAGGGGCTTTCGTTCCAGTCAGAGGAGGCTTCTGGCTGTGCCTGGGCAAGCAAACCTGCCCCAAGCCAAAGGGCTCGCCAGGCTGCAGCAGAGGTGCTGCTACGCACGTTCAGCAAGGTCAGTTTGTCTCGTTATTCTGATTCTTTAGAGCAAGACGACATGCGAACAGCAGCCACGTTGAGCGGGACCGCTCCACCTGCCAAGCGCCCGGGTGTTGTTCCGTGTTCTCTGCAGGCACAAGAGCTGCTCTGCGCACGGAGGAACACAGCCCGGCAAAGCAAAGCACCTGTCCTGCCTTCAGGCTCCCGGTCTTTTACCACTTATAAGAAAGCAGATCAAGGAGAACAGCTCAAAAGCAGTTTTGCTGCTGTAAATAGTAAAGACGATGACTAAAGAGGGTCAGAAAAAGTAGCCAGGCCTTCTGTCACTAGATGCAGCTTCTGAGAACTAGGAAAGCTACCGCTTGGCCTGACGCAGCAAGGGACAAGTTACCACTTGCTTTATTGAACACAGTAGGGACACACAATCGTATCTTAGTTTCACTGTGCTTAGCTACATCATTTAACATGTGCAGACAGCAAACAAAGGTCAGCAGACACTTCAGCATGCAGCTCGGTTCAGAGCATTGACAGAGCAAAGCGACCTCGACGCAGAGTGACTCTTGCATTGCCAAAAGGCTACGACTACAAAACACTGCTAGTACTTCCTACCTAAGGATAAGCTAGAAACATCACGCAGAGTCTGCAAGCACCATCTAGGATCGGCTTCATCCTGCCAGCTAGGAGGATTCTACCCAAAGGCAACAGCACCTGTTAGGCTCCCTGGCCCTTCCAACATCCAGAGCTAGGGCATCACGTCGCCTCATGCACGACAGATGCACACAAGCAGCCCCTGCAAACTCGAGTCACAAACACCACACAAGAGAAGGGGATAGCTGCACTTTCAATAATGCCAACTGCTCGACGCAGGCAGTGGTCCCAAAGGATTTACACACCCACTGATTTCCAAGTCTTTTGTCCTCTGCTTTACCCCATTTTAGTAGATGGGTGTTGATGAGCACATCGAATGCATCCAGTCACATAAGTGTTCCAAGCTTTACAACGCTGCCAGTTAGAGGAATCTAAATAGCTGAGGAGTAACTTTATAAAGTAAGTCTTGCTTAGCACACAGCGAAAGGAGAACAGGAAACTTAACACGCACCTACAGTCTACGCTCACAGGAGTCTCAGTACAGAGAGTCATGCAAGGGGAAGGAGTTAACTGTGAAAGTACTAATCAAGTCAAAAAACTTGGACAGCAACTGAAAAATGGCTCATCACTTGACAATTTGAGTTTCTAGAAAGGCAACAAACAACCTGTGGCTTCCTGCACTGTTTGATGCTTTAAAATATTACTGGGCAATACAAGGCTTTCAAAAGAGCAGGTCCACACGACACCCAGCCCTAGGAACGCCTGTGACAGCGGTGGCACTTGTGAGGTGACGGGAACTGCAGCACCATCCTCAACAAGGGGCTAACCCCCAGGACGGACAGCACAGGATGCCCTCGGCTGTCCTGGCAGGCTGCTTTTGCCCAGACTGAGGCTTTTGTGATGCCACCAGCAAAAAAAAAAAAAAAAAAAAAAAAAAGCCCAAACTGCTACAGTATTTCGACAAAAAAGTGCCCATTCACAAGAAGTGGTGACACAGCATCGAGCTGAGCTTGTCCAAGCACCCAGGACTTGGCTGCTGCAGTTGCTGGGTGGTTGCATTGCTGGCCCCTGGCACATGCTGCTTCTGCATCCTCACAGAAAGGGAAGCCATCACCGCACCCTCTGCTTCTGTACTCGCTACTGCTCCTTCCTTTTGCTCTCCAGCTTACAGCTCTTCCATATAGGTCTCCTGACCTACCCCAGGCATCAGCAGTTGTAGTTACAAGATAGACATGTCCCCAAAAATGCTCTTGTAAAGCAGTGAAGGGAGCCCACCCTAAATGCCCTGCTGCTAGGTCTGCAGCAGCCCCAGCCCAAACCTGTTCGTACAACTCAAAGAAAATACGACCCTCCCCTCCCTCAAACCCTGGACAGAGGTCTGCGCTGTAGCTGACTCGCGTTCTCTCCCCCATCATCACAGGGCCAGCAGGAGCGCCAGCCTGCACATTAAGACAGAGGTTTAGTAAGAAGTAAGGCCAGTTCAAAATTAAAGGTTAATGAAAGACTAAAGTCAGGCAAACATGTAGCTACTAACCTACTTTCTAATTTTGCCACTGCAGCAAAAGTAGTTTTCACATTAGAGGCTATGTTTCCATGCAGGACCACGCTCCTCGCTTAAGAAGCACTAAGTGGTCATAGGGCAGAGACCTGTGGCCTAACACCAAGTACTGAGGTTGAGAGGACTCAAGAGGCTCCTGCCTTCGCACACCTCCTCCTCCCGGCTCCCCGGCTGCTCTGGGTCTTCCCTGCAGTCCTGGCGCATGCAGAAGATGCTCACATATCCAAGTCTCGCCTACAGCTTGCTGTACAGAAGACTCCAAATAAACACTGCTAACACTTATAGCCAGAAGTGTATATACAAGGACATTGAGAGATGAGACGAGTGGAACAGATTTAGACCAAAAGCAGTGGACATTTATTCCTCATTTGTGCAAGAGTGTTAAGATGTATTTGAAAATGCATGGGACAGACCCCTGCGGCCAGAGAGCTGGAGGCTACAGCCTCTTCTTTAGAGTTGATGGCTTCGTTTACAATTATCTTAAGAGGAGATAAACTTGTAGACTCACCTATTTCACATGAATGATGCTGGCAAATACACTTGTATACAAAGAAAATGTTTCAAACTACATTTTCACTAGATTCAAGTGAAGATTTTTGTTCAAAAAAGACACATACACGTACAATTTAAAACCGTATGAACATTTGCAAATGTTTAGTGCAAAGTAATTATGTAAAAGCTACATTTTATGAAAGTTTGTGCTGATGTGTTTGGTAATTCTTTTTTTTACCCTTTTACATCCATTATTTTAGTTACATAAGGTTTCACTTACCTACAGTACATATGCATTGTGTTAAGTCCCATGCAAGTGGGAATACCACCATTAGGCTTTGTAAAATGTCACTCAGATTCTCATTTAGTAAACTGCTTATTTGGTTTAACAGTCAAGTTCCTGGCACACTACACATCTTGATTTCACATAAGTTTAAGCTGTCTGCCTCATTCAGATGCATAGCCTTGTGTGATGCAACCCAAATTGCTTCATGATTTTCAAATGCAACCATTTGTGAATGCTGAAGTTTTAAGGAAATCCACCATTAGTTTTAGCCTGTAACAAACTGCTCTTAAAATTAAAAGCCTATTCACACAAAGTTATATGTAATGACTGTAGTAATCAGTTTATTACACAGATTAATCATTCTTGAACGTACAAGCTCCAGGGGAGCAGCTGGGTCTTTAAATATACACAAGTTTTCTGTCAAATGAATTTTTACCCTTACATCCAGAAAGACCTAAGCAGTTAAAAAACTTAAGAAAAATAAGAGCTATTAGCTATGTATTAACTGAGAAACCACATACAAACCAAAAAAAGTATGAGGGAGGGGAAAGAGTTGAAACAAATCAACATCACTTGATGCACTAATAGCTCCAATCCATTTAAATGTTGACCAGTTAAACTTAGACCTTAAACACAGGATGTGGGTACAGTTTATCTCATTGGTCATAACATTTACCTAAGGTGTAGGTCCTTCAGAATAAAATGAATACAGAAACAGCTTCAAGTTCTTCACCTTGCTTTTCATAACTGTTATGAGTTTAAAAGGATTCCACTTAAAATCCTTCATGGATAGGCAAAACTGTCTCTAGAAATATATAGCACCCACCAGAATTCTCCCATTCACACTGTATTACCCACTTAAGGAATGCTTTTAGGCTCACAAAGTTATGACTGAAGAACTAGCTTTTCACACACACACACTTCTTTGCTAGGAGTCAATGTTGGTACGGGGAAATACAGTATTTCTACTTTGTTGTTCCAAGTATGTACAACACGCAGCACTGCTGTATCAGGTAAACATGTGCACAGGGGAAGATGAGGCGTGGGCTCATAGAAAGCAGTCAAATGGAAATCAAAAGGACTTTCTCTTTCAGAGTTCCCCTATCTTTATTTGTAGAGGTTATCCAATAATTTCTTTAATTACATCGCATACTTCTGAGTCCATTCCCGAGCTATTCTGTTGTACCTGCATGTACAAAAAGAGGATTTACTCAACATAACATCCAAACAGTGTACTTAACTCCAGCAGCCTAGTCTATACATGGCCCCAATTTACATTTCTCCAGTAATATGGGTTTGTCAAATTTAAGAGCAAACTGAGGGATCAGACGAACAGGAGGGCAACTAACGACCCACACTGCTTCATGGAAAGGCAAATCCCCACACAAACTTACAACAGGACCCAAAGACTGTTGTGACTAAACCCACAGAAAAGCCAGGGCATATTCCTGAGGCAAACACCTTCAGGAAATCTTTATCCTTTACCTGTTCTCTCCCTTCCCTTTCTATCTTTGGGGAAACTACTACCACATATACTCAAGTTGGCATTCTGGAAAAATTTCCAATAGTATCTTTTTCCCAGTCTTCCACCCTAAGTAGTAAGATTATGTCCAACTCCTAGCGTAGTGCAGGCAGTAAAGCCCAACAGGCTCAACAGCCTTTCGGTACGCTTTTTCCATGCCATCCAGCACACTTGCCTATTTTGATGGCTATGAGGGCACAAAGTTTGCCCCCCTCAAGTCTTTATCCTGAAGCACAATATATTGCTCTCCACAGGCCACCTCTTTTTGCACTAGAACACCCTTTATAGCCAGTCACATCTAGAGGAGGCTCAGAATAGATATGTAAAGCAGAGCAATTACAGTGATTAAGAGCACTGATAAAAAGCTCTATTTCTGACAATACAAGCTGTTCTCATCCTACAGAGTTTTTAGAAAAAACACATAAGACACCACACCGCTATAGTGGCAAGAGGTTTTCTAGTCATATACATTTACTAATAATATTGATTGTAACTGTCTATAGAAGAAAGCTCTGCCAAAAAAATAAGAGAAATGCTGGTGTGAAGCAGGAGAGCAGATGTTTGAGTTTACTCAAAAGCAAGTCTAGTTACAGCATAGCAAAAGCTTCCATTTTGGGCAAGGAAAAAAAAAAAAAAAAAAGACAAAACAAAAAAAACAAAAGCAGTCCAGCTCAAAAGCTGGACTGCTCCTCTTGCCGTTCTCCCACTAAAAACAGGCTGCATGGGTTTCCCAGCTCTCGTTTTCAATCTTGCAGTATAAAGAGCAACTTTCTGGATTATTTCCCTTTCCTTCCCATCTTATTTGCATTGTATGACCATGTAACTTCAGAAATTAATCCCACTGATCCAATGTGTAAGGCAACACGGAGATGGAGGAACACAACAGTCATTAAATTGCTGCTTTCAAACAAAGCAGTTTGAAGCTTTTCATTAGTGCTGGGTCCTCTCCTTTCTTTATTTGTATTTTGCTTCATAATAAGCTTGCACGTCCTCCCATCCCATCTCTACCATCACTTTTACTTCCCTTGCTTGTCAAATAAAGGTAAAACGAGGCATTTTTGTTATTTCCTTGCTAGCTCAACTCCATCACCAACAGCTAGCATGGAAGTATTTTCCCACTAAAGTAACTTGCTCTCCCTCTACTGGTTGCAAGGAATTAAAGCACACAGTGAGGCTTTGCATTACTGTGCACTGGGCACTTTCATTAAGCTACATCAAGCAAACCTGTAATTAACACTAATCAAAAACTATTTTGTGAGGCAAGAACCTTCTTCTGTGGGTAACAAACCCACAGAAGTACCAGATCCCCATGTACCTGCTTCCAACAGCAGATAAACATTGCTCCTGCAAGCAGTGCTGTTAAAACAAGTGTAATATATGTTACATAATATAATTAGTGTATATGTGTAATATACACTAAAATAAGTGTAATGTATGTTTTAAGTGTAAAGAAAAGAAAAGAAAAAAAAAAAAAAAAAAACTCAAAGATTAGAAATTTCCCCAGGACCCTTCCAGATCCCCTTTATTACTTGTGTGGGTTCTGCTCAAGGACATTACAAGCTCTTGCCTTCCATACTCACTTTTCTCTATCTGTTTTGTAGATCCGTGCAATCTCAGGCACTAAAGGATCATCTGGATTGGGATCACACAACAGAGAACAGATGGACAAAAGTACTAGAGAGAGAAGAAAAAACACTGCATTAGAGTTTACGTGCAGCTGAAGACACCTGTACAAGTAAATCTAGCTTCTCTTCTAACCCTTTAGTCATAAGGATCCCTGTAAAAACACCAAGGAACAGTCAGTCTCACACACTTGAGCCTCTACAGGAGAGATTCTTACCGTTAAACTCCGCAGCTTTGCACCACAAGTTTGATGGGAGTATTACCACAAGTGGGAACTTCTGGGACAGGAGTATCCAGTTACAGTCTTAAAGATCACAGCTCAATAGAGCGCTCTGTTTGAAACATCACCTGGAGCCTTGCAAAGTGTCCCTGCTTTTACATTTGAAATGCTGCTTTCGCCAGTCCAGATAATCCCCATCTGTGACACTCAGAAGCACTATTCGAAAGTCAAAATGTGGAGAAACGCAGGAATGAAGGAAGCCCAAACTGCTGGCAGCTGCTTCATCACCGTTTTTAAATCCTGGTTTTGCACAGAGAATTAAGAGGCTTTATCTAGTTATTTTTTCAGCGCAATGTGGGTTGAGATAGTTTAACTGTCAAATAGTGCTCGACACGAACCAAGAAAGCCCAACTTACTGTACTCCTACCAGCCACAATGCCCTGAACTTTACTGCTTTACTATAAATATGCACTGTATGTATTCCAGAAGTCCCATCTTGCTCGAACGACGATACTTCGTGTAGCATCGGCCTCTGGCCATATTAGGAGGTGGAAGGCTGCTTGCAAAGCACGCACGCATTCCTACACTTGCAAAGAGGGCAAGAAAAGGCAGCAAGGCGTAAGCAAAGCACATTGCAGCTCTCCATTAAGTGTGTGTTGGGGTTCCTTGTCTCTTAAGAAGGGGACAACCATCCTCCGATGGAGACAGGTTGAGAAAGAGTGGTACAAACAACATTGCTCCACGCGTCCCTTCACTGCCAAAACCAGAGCTGTCACAAGGCATCCTCAAAGGAAGCCAAAGACAACAGCAGTTCTTATTTTTAAAGCCTGAAGCTATAAACACTAAACTGATGAAACTTCCCTTGGTTGCTACTGTTAAAGGGGAGCAGATGAGGCAGAAATATCAGAGTGTTGCAAGATGTCAGCTGGAAGTCAGACTCGCACACAGTTAACCTGGCTTCACTCCTTAAAGACAGCTCAAAACAGAGCGCACAGAACAAAGCAGAGGGATGCGGCAGGAGAGATGTTGGGAAGTCTGACAGTCGCTTAAGCTGGACAAGTTCAAGTTAGGATAAAAAACTAGCTAAACTTCCACTTAACTGAACTAGTTACTAGTTAAGCTACACAAATGCAGTGGTTAAGACGACTAACAACTCTCTGTAACCCAAATCAGTTCAGCTTTCCAGATAATCTGCACAGTTTATATATGAACTGCTTGAACCTGATCTAAGCAAACACGTTTCTTGTTCTGGAATTAAACATCCTTCTTCAAGCGCCCTGCTCCAGGGTTGAGCCAAGATGCCGCTGTGACCTACAAGGAGTTCATGTTCTCCAGCACGAAGAAACAGTTCACTCTTGAACACACAGGACATCAAGAAACAAACCCTCCAAGACAGTCCTGGTCAAATTATGAGGGCACCATAATCATGCCCAGGTAGTTTTAACAGAGTTTTAGATACTTAAGAACTTAGCAGCATGTAAATGTTCAGCCTTCTCTCACCAACTGCGCTTGTAAAAAACACCTCTGTGCTTATACAAAAACTCTGCTCGTCCGAAATCCTGATAGTGAGTGGGCCACAGAGCCCAGAAAAGCAGCAAGGTCTCTCCTACAAGCACCTCTAGGAAAAGCAGCAGCTTCCAGGTTTCAGCAGTGCTCCACTTAAGACAGCACAAAGACTTATTCCTGCAAATGTCAAAACTCTGCAAATAACTTCTTAAAAAAAGTCCAGCCCTTTCAGGTCTCACATCCTTCAGTATCAGTCATCTCCTGCTGTTCATAAACAGGCTACTCAAAGAAAAAGCAGGCTTTAAATTTTTCGAGTGACTAATTTCCAGTGGTGCTAGGTTCATTATTTTCTACTGTCTGCTTGTAAGTCACAGATTACTGATTCTCTGCCATCAGTTGCCACTTGGAACATTTATTCGTCCTCTGAACACGGTCTCACACAATGAGGCGACTCATCCTTCCAGGTAAAACCTGGTTTGGAACCTCAGCAGCCTCCTTTGCCCATCTTCCCCACCACTGGGGATGGCCTCAGCTCGGTACCCATGGCACAGGGCTGCAAATGGGCCCTCATCCTCAGGCAACGAGATTCAAGTCTGCTCTGAAGCACGTTGCCCTTATAGGGAGAGAGAGGGGAGCCCATTTGTGTCCTAGCCCATCTTTATGTTCTTTCCCATTGTGTCCTTTCCCATCTTTGCTCACGAATGAGGCGAGCAGCTCCACGGTACTTCCTGTCCACCGCAGATCCCTTGACATCAATATCCTCCTTTTCCTAAAATGGGCTGTGGTTCGTTAGACTGAGTCAGGAGCTAAATGCTTTCAGTGATGACTTCTGGGGACCTGGTAAATTAGAAAAGCCATTTCACAACTCAGTACTTCGTTTGCATTAGAGTAGCACTCCAGCCACCTACCACAGACACCAGCATTGCTGATGCTCTTTCTTTTTAAAACTATTCTCCATTATGTGTCCTCTAAGGTAGTTTATTAGCCTCCTGAACGCAGGTATTTGTCCAATATGAATTCAGGAAGTTGTTCTGTTTAGGTTTCTCTTCAGAGCACTCCACAACTCCCACGTTTCCCACCAATATAAGCAATCTGCAAACCAGCCTTACAAGCTCTTAAGAGAAAGTTCTCATGAAATTTCAGGAGTGAAATGCAAGGGGAAAGAGGGAGGAAATAATGAAGAAATGGCTAGTTATGAATGCGAGCTCTCCCCTGATACCTGCTGATGAAAGCAGCACTGCGCAGAAGAGCCTCTCCAACCCCCCGGGCTCTGCAGTGCAGTTCAGCATTACAGCAGCGAAGTCCACTGCAAGACTTGGATGTTTTCTAGCCCTTCAACTGCAAGACTAGCACGAGAAAGCACTGAAATCTAAAGCATAAGCAAAGTTCACAAAACGAAGCTTTATGACCACAGAACTGGGTCGAGCAACCACACAAGAGGGGCAGGCACCAGCAATGCTGCTTTCCACCACCCTCTGCTTCCAAGCGCATCCTCGTCCCATCGACGACAGGTGAAGTCTGCTCCACTGATGCCAACATGGCAGCGTCCCTAACAGAGCCTTTCACTGAACACACCAATTCAGTGGTAGAACACACCAGTTGTGCAGTTCTGAAGGGAAATTTGGATTTTTTACAATATTAGCAAAATAAAAGTACACTTTCTCCCAATTTAAGGGGTTCTCAGATACAGAGCTGTTTTCTGACCTCTGCAGTTTTAACTGTCAAAGCAGTCAGGCTGTAGCAAACACTAGCCTCCAACAGCCATGCTGGAGTTTCAAGCTGCCTTTGATTCACAAATGGATTTTGCTCTTATCTTTGTTTGCCTGATTAACTCTTGATCACTTCAACTCTGCTCCCCATCTACCTTCTGCAGACAGTACAGAACAGCTCCTCCTTTATCAGACTTACTGCTATAAACTAGTATGGAAAAAAATGTTTCATGACACCTAAATGAGGACCTGGGGTGAGAGAGAGAAAAAAAAAAAAAATTAACCAAAAACGCTAGAGTTCCTAAGTAATGGGCTTCGTTTTCCCTAGCACAAGCCTATTGACTGCTCATTATTTAGCACCACAAATGCTCCAGCAATGTTTTTTGAAACAAGCTAAAATCTACCAGAATTACACTGCATATCTCCAATTCTGTGAGCCAAGTTTCCACCATAAGACTTCTCTTGAAAGGGCACAGGGAATGATCTGAAAGTCCTCAACACGGACTTTGCATGCAGGGAGTTGCATCCCTCTGAGCTTGTCGACAAGCTGCACAGTTTGTTGGAGGAGCCTCCAGCTCATCTCAGAAGGCTTCAATGCAGGGCTCAGTCAGTAGCAGCAGTCATCAGCAGCAGTTACAAGTTTCTGATAAAGAATTTTGTCTTTTTGGTTCTTCCAAATCGCAGACTGAACCTGCACCTACCTGCAGCTTTCATATGAACTCTGTGGCCCAGTCTCTTCAGCGCACAACACCGGAACCCAAGTGGGCTCGGCCATTCGTGGGGACAGAATTCCTAAGATGAGCTCCCTGCGGACCTCCTGCCTCCAAAGAGGAGGACAGTTAATATTACCATCTGCCTACCAGAACACACTCCTGGCACACAGAGAGCCAAGAAGCCTGGAAAGCTTCTGGAACTCAGAGACAGAGGCTCAGAAGCCCCAAGCTCCAGATGGAAAGAGCCTCATGGTCAGGAAGACCTTCTTCCCAGTGTCCCAAGAGGAGCAAGAAGGTGCCTGGTTATTCACACGTACCAATTCGTTTGAGCTTGAAGGCAAGATTCGGTAACTCTCAAGGAAAATATGCACCTAAGATACAGCTTTGCACATCCCAGCTTTGCAGCCATAAAAAAAAATCATCTTCAGGTCCGTACGTCCCAATACAGGAAGCTTCCGCATCTTAGAAACAACTGGCCTAAGTCTCCTCCTAGCCTGACAGGCAAGTCCAGACATGGCTAAAAATTTCTAAGACTGGTTACAGCATGAGACTCTTCTAGATGGAAGATCCCAAAGCTGCATCTCCTGGATTCTTTGGATGCCAGCACTATCAAGTGCCAATACTAGGGCTTGTTCTGGCCTGTCATCCTACACGGTCCTGATGCTGATTAATACAGACACTTCTCAAAGAAGTCCAAGGTGTCCTGCAAGGCCTGTGGGGATTCCAAGAGATTGCCAAAGGAGCCCGTGTTTATCTCCATGTTCTTACTGCAGAAACAACCTTCAAAATCCAAAACCGAGCAATCAAGCCTTGTCTGCCAAGCCAAGTAACTCCAGCTGTCCCTGTAACACAAAAATACAGGTGTGGACACACACAAACTACTACTTAACTCAGCTTAGAACTGTGAACATCCAGGCTGGCTCCAGTAACGCACTGAGTACTTAAAGAGTGACAGGGAGAAGCAACTGAGAAGCAACAGAATATCCAGCTGAATCACAGCAAGGATCAGTTCCTCCTTGGGATGAGCTACCAGGAAGGAACATCCCAACTCATCACATTCTGACTCATTTCTTGGTAACTGTTTCCCTCCAGAGAAACACTAAGGGGCCAATCTGAAGTTCACCCAGGAGTAAAAGGATTTATTGGGGATTAAGCTGGAGAGCACTAAACAGTTTGGGTCAGGTAGGAAATATCAGTGGAACTTCTAGTTCTCTCCCTGAAAACTCCTATCTTAACTTTGATGTTAAAGGCAAAGAACACAGAACTCTACATGCACAGGGTAAGAGAAACAGACCTACTGCTTTTTTAGAAAATTCATTCCTATTGAATCAAATCCTGCATAGGGCAAAAGGCCTCAGCAGTCACCAAGTCAGCCTCCTCCCCATCAAGGCCAGTCCACCGTCAAGCAAGCTTAAAGGCTGCAACCAAGAAAATTCATCACAGTACTGAGATGATGAGACCAAGATGGGGAGTTTGAGCAGCTCATCCAGACAGGGTGGCAGCTCCCCAGCTATGAGCCCTGGCTGGAGTGACACAGCAGTCTCAATGACAACCTGTAATCAAAAGCTTCTCCACTGATCCAGAGCAGTTGGGTAAAGCAGGGGAGCATCAACCCCTGTACATGATGCCAGCAGCTTGAGTTCACACTGCTGGGAAGAAGTCTGTCCTTGCCTGTTCTGTTTCAGACACTGCTGTAACATCTGCCACTTAAGTTCCCCCTGGGAGAGGGGAGTTCCCTCTGGGAGTGGGGAGTCCTAGAGGACAGGCCATAGGCTCTGCCATGTAGTCCTGGGCTTCCTGACCTGCCAACGAACACAAAAGCCAGTTTCTGGATAGGACAATAACAAAGCTTGTCAGTTGAAGCTTAATTCAGCTAGTTACTCCGGGGATTATGAAACACCACGGCTAGCATAAGTTACAGTCGTGGACACATATCACTACTCAGCAATTAATTCCATTTTGGAGGGTTTATTCAGCTGCCACGTCTCACAGCAGCTACAGTTCCTCTCGGTGAAGGTGCATTACTGAGGGACCTTGACATCCAAGAGTAATGGACTTCCTTTGGGAAGAAGCACAGAGCAAGTGTGTGACGGATGAAGGACCAGCAAAATCCAAGTAAGTCTTTTCCAGCTGTTTGAGAACTAAGTGGGAAGGAAAATCCCTACCCTGCGTGGATACATCCTCCTCATGAAGGGGCTAGGCTTGTCAGGGCTCCTGAGGGGACCACAGGGCAGAAGCTGAACAACAGCCTGGACCCAGCATAGGCCCAAAGTGCATTAAAGCTCAAAGAGCCAGTGGGTCCTGGAAAACATGTGAGTGGAAAGGGTTTGACTCAGAGGAAACCATTTCCCTGGAAGCACGGGTATCATATGAGTGCTCAGCTGCCTGGTGTGCTACCGAGCAGACTAAGGAATTTGACTTTATCTTCTTATTTGTTTTCATTGATATTTTAATCTCGTATTTCAGTTCAGATGCTTTGTTTGATCATTTTTCAAGGTAGCACTGAGCCATTTTTTTCAAACAGGAAAAGGCATGGAGCCTAAGAGCACCCCTGAAGAGGCTGCTCTCCCAGGGCTAACTTCAGATGTCAGCTCCTGAGGAACAGGCTTGTGACTGAAGGGACAAGATGCACCTGGGAGAACGCTCAGAAAAGCAACCTGCTTGAGGTAGATCCTACTTCTTTGCCATAGTCTCATTTCACACTCTTTCAGACATCTTACCAAGTCTTACAGAAGTGTTGCTTTAAATCCGAGTAGTTTAAGCTTCTTGCTTCAAGGTAACTTAAATTCCTACTAAGCAAGTTGAATAATTTCTGGATGATAAGAGGAGAGAGGTTAAGTTTTGCCCAGTGCAACACACCTGGGCAGTTACACAAGTGATTATATAAAGTTCACAAAAGAGTTGGAAGGGCTAGAATTGGTCCCCCATAAAGCCCTAGCTCAAACCATTTTATAGCAAACCTGCGATTCCTCCTTCTCTCCCCTGTATTAGTGGAAGTGTTACAAACAGCCAAGAGGATGATCAGTAACCAAGTTCCTCTTTTCTGAGGCTAGAATTGAGAGATCTAGTGATTCGAGCTACAGAAATGCTGAGTCTTTACCCATGCAACTGAGGATGGAAGATAAAGTTCATTTAAGGATTGCTCAGCACTTGAGACTTCCCAAAGCTTAAGAACAGCAACTCTTAAATACCTGCACCTGTAAGAACAGCAAAACAGAAAATTTGCATTGCACTAAGCACGTGAAAGCAAATAGAGTCAATCTGAACCCATCAGGGAGAATGAACTCACTCACTGACACTCCATGCACAAAATTTCCCAACACACTGAATAAGCTCCACGGTTCCTCAAAAAAAAAAAAAAAAAAAAAAAAAATCACTTGTCAAGGCACACTGGGGAGAAGTGACAGGAGACAGGGCAAGTTGTCCCGACCTTTTCTAAAGGGCTACTGTGGTTAAGAGTAAACTCTAGCACATCACTTGCCAAATCAAGAAAAGCAAGATATTTCCCAAAATGGATAAAAGTTATAATCAGTTTAAGACATTTTGCTCACCCCTGATTTTCAGACACCAGTAATTCTTATGTGTGAGTATGGTGAGAGAATATTTATACTTTCAGTCTATGGCTTCTGCTTAACCTTTGACATTTAAATGAGCTACCAAGGTGCATGCTTGAGACAGTATTTTAAGATGAAAATATTCATTGAAGAGTAGATTGTTCACTGCAGAATATTATAGCATAACTATAGTAAAAGCTAAATTGCTATTTAATGAGATATTGGGGTCATTCTCCCAATTCTTCAAACCCCAATTTAACTAGTTTAGGAGGGGCAAACATTAAAAAAAATGAAAGCAAATGCAAGCTGGTAGGTCACCTCTACAGTCAGATCCAAGAGACTTTAAGAAATTAGACACAAAAGTCTCTATCTCTTGATAGGTAGTGACCTGGCTAACCTAGCCAAGATGACAGGGACAGGCTCCCAAACTAGATGCTCCAAATGCCCTGTGGAGTCCCTTACCTTCCCGTGGAGCACAAGTAGCCATATATAATGTGTCAAATAAAACACATATTGGATGGTTAAGTAGTACTGACACAGTCTTTCCCAGTATTTCCATCAAGTAAAGCTACAGATTTAAACCAAGCTGCTGCATCCCCACTGTCAGGATGGCGAGGGGAAGATGATGTTCAAGAAGCTTGGACTGCTCCACAGTAATTGCAAAAGACTATCCAGTCACATGAGCCGCTGACTGATCTTTCCCACACGCCTCAGAAGAAAGTGGCTTGTGATGAACTGGTTCCTAGAAGGACAGTTTCTAGCCCTCCCTTTCTGAGCTGTTTTAGCTGAAGTTTTTCAACAGTTTGCTCCCACTGCTACACCCTTGCAAAGGTGCCACAATCCAGGAAATATTTAATGAAATTCCTGCTACAAATATGAAGTTGTTTTTGAAGGAATAGCAACACAAGTTTCAAGCTTAAGTACTAATGTTTCAAATCTTGTTATTCACCTAAATTACCTGATCTTACAGCTTTTCCCATCAGCAGGACAAAAGAGCAGAACTTGCTCTTTGCCAGTTCTTTGATCAGGCATCCTGAAGAGCTTGAACTTGATGGAAAAAGCTGCCTACCCTAAAAGGCAAAGGATATTTTTTCCTTTGCGGAAGAATATCGATGCTTGTTCAAGATCACACCAAGAGTAAGTAGCTAGTCTTCCCCCGTAACAGGCTGTGCTATGTTTTCTGACAAGCACCCCTGTTATTTTGGAGATTAATGCTCTCAATTTCTATAAAGTGATCCATAAGAATTGCTCTTGCTGCTTTTAATTCCTCCATGAAACAAATACCAATAGGAAAGAACTTTCTCAACATCTACGCCTGTGCATAGTCTATGCCACAAAGTGGAGTTTGGGGGCTTATGCGAGTGAAAAAGGCACCATACTAAAGGCATTAGAGAAGACAGGCGCTTCAAGGGGAGCACAGGAAGCACGTGGGAAGGGGCTACGCAGCACAGAACTGCTACACTGATGCTGGGGCCCGAGGATGCAGTTTGAAGCAGGCCCAGGAGGCAACAGGGGAAAAAAAAAAGGACTTGAGGACAGAGCAGGGGAGTAGCCAGAGAGCCCAGGGCATGCTGCAAACACGGTTAACACAATGCCAACACTGGAAGTTTTATGACTCTCCCAACTTACTAGGACAGCCATAGTAAAAAAGCACATTCATTTCTCCACTGGCCTCTTGAATTCTTGTACTATCCTTTTGCTTTTAACTCTCCTACTAAGAGTGTCCTTGGAAGTACTAGAAAATACCTTATTTACAACCCTCTTAAGTAACACTGCTTTGGAAGCTCTAAAATGAATAAAAGAGATACTATTGTCTCCTATTCTCCAACCACAGCATTACAAACAGACAACAATTTAATCCCACAAATGCATCTTTCTGCCTCCAACAGAAGCCAGTACTTGACTGCCACCGCCGAGAAGGAAAGCAGTGCCAACCTGACAATCCTTTGCCCCTTGCTGCTATCATTTCTTCAGTTTTTTCAACTCACAGTGGAGACTTAGAGCTTCACACGCTGGCAGATTCTCTTGTGGCAAGGGTCAAGGCAGATACTGTTTTTGCCTTCCCACCTGCTTCTACAAATGCAGACGCCTCTCTGGACATAGAAGGTAGGAACTAGCCTGGTTCAGTTAGAGGGAGACAGTTGTAAGGAGGAGAAGGCTAATGGGAGTCACCTGGCTGAACCAAGAGAGACTGACTTAGGAATATCAAGACATGTAGTTGCAGGGAAGCATTACAGGCAACAGGAAAATCTGCTAGAGCAGGAATGATGTGAAGGGTCCTCTAGTCACAAGTGTCAGATACTTAAAAGCATATTCCAAAAGTTGTGATACTTGGCAGCAGTTTTAGTAACAGAGCTAATGTGCAGCTATAGAAGGGAATTATCAAGACATGATCCACGTACAGAAGAGATATGATTTTTTTTTTTCCTGAATTACCCTGGCTATGCCTGCAAGGCAACAGCTAGAAGGCCAAGTCTTCTTTCAAGCAGTTTAGAATATCTGACTTGCATTAAACAATATGACTGCTGCTTTAATAGGCAAGGGATCTTCCAGATGGACCTAAAACTGTTTGGTTAAAAGCAGCATTGAAAATATTGCAAGCCAATTATTTTTAACATATCTTCCAGTATCATGGGCTCTTAAATCATTTTTCAAAACTAAGCAACAAATTGCTGATGTTCTCAAAAAGACAGATCCATCTTAGGTGGCAAAAAAGCAGGTTTCAGTTATTTTTTAAGAACACACCTGTTTTCCTACATGTTCTCTCACATGGCTTTTTAGACTCTGAAGAAGCCTGGTTCTCACATACGAGTTTCAAGTTATTTCTTAGTTCAAGTGCAACCAATCTGCTGAGCACAGGTGCCCAGACCGTGTTACTCCCTAGTGGGAGACCACTAGCCAGACCTACCTGATCCAGGCGCAGAGCTAAGCAGCCTCCCTGTGGAGGGTCAGATCGGATGCAGAGTATTCAGCCCTCACGAGCCAGGCAGGAGGCAGATGTGGGGCCACAGAACCAAAGCTGTGGCCACAAGGGCAGTGAAGAGTAGAAACCCAGCAGTTTTTCCACATTCTAAGCCCAAATTAGCAAGTAATTCATTTCAGCAGAGTAAAATTAAATGAGTATAGGAGGTACCTTTTGAAATAGTTAGTGCTGGAGACCACTGTGACCGTAGAATATCAAGACAAATGCTGCCATTACTGTTAATATTTGGATGATAGATTCTTGTTGTAAATGCAACCTGCAGAAGAAGGGAAAGTTCAGGATAGGCTCACAAATGTACATTGCAACACATGGTGCTACATGGATTTACAGCACAAGCCACTCACCTTAGGTGGTTTGAAGGGATAATCTGTTGGGAAGTGAATTGTCAAGAAAAATACGCCACCCTGATAGGGACTGTCATTCTGTAAATGAAGAAGAATCAATATTGAGTTTGAGGAGTTGTTTACGAGACAACTAGTCTTAAGATAGTTAAAAAGTCTGTGAACATCAATTCTCTCATACTTACAGGTCCCATTATTGTAGCTTGCCAGTGGAACACTGAAAAAGAGAAAAAGTGATTTACTACAGTTTCTGTCCGGAGAAGCTCAAGCAATGAGCTACTTCCTTGCAGACAAAGCGCTACAATGCAGGAGTCTACTTGTAAGACAAAACCTTCTGAAAGGCTTCAGGGAAGCGAGCCAAAGAGCTAGAGACAGGAAGAAGTGCCCAATGCTCCACACACACTTGCTTTACACTTGCAGAGCTTGGTGTGGTAGCTTACACCCATCACACAGCTCCAGACATCCCCTCACAACAAAATTCAGACAGAATCACCATTTTAAACCTCCTACAGATTTGTACTTTCAATTTTGTAGTTTCCCATGAGTTTCCACAGGAACCTGAACCAAAGCCCAGTTTCCAGTGCCTGCAGCACCTTCTTAGAGCCACTTGCAGCCAAACACAAGCGCATCCTTCCCTAGGCAGCACCTGTCCCATATGGGCTCTTAGTTGAAGGGCCTACCCAAGGGCAAGCCTAAGCCTTGCACATGTCATGCAGAGACCTAAAACCACCATTGCATCTATTTTAGCTAAGTCTCCTCCCTGCCTCTATTGCAGAGGAGCAGAAATCAAGATCATTTTAAGTGGTAAGAATGACAAAGGAATACAGGAAAGACAGCTGAATATTTGAGAGCAGGGTGTGCTATCCTGTGCAGTAGGTTAAATCAAAATTAAGTCTCATTCACATGTTCAAGAGAATATGTAAGGCTGGTAATAGAGGACCGTGGAGAACACCTTTACAGTGCAGAAAACAAGGAAGATCAGTGCTGTTAGAAAGGAAATAAAGGGAATTTTCATGTGGACCAACATCGTCCTGGGATTCCTCTGCAGGTTGCAGTGAGGGTCCGCTCCAGCTGTGGCGGTTTAGCAACTCCTGAACAGCATTGTAGCAGCTCTCCCTCTGCATGGAGATCAGCTACGTATTTAGGGTACCTTCAGAGCAGGGTGGTTGTACAGAAGATTGCCTGGCTGCTGCCAACAGTTCTCAATTCCGACTTACAACACAGGAGCTGAAACCATCCATGTCAAATATAATCTGCAACTCCTGTCTGCTGCTTTTAAGGCTGCTACCTGTGTCAGAGTAATCTGGGCCCACAGGGACACTGCTTATTCTAGCACAAGTGGTTTTTAATACAGTACAGCACCACAGCTGAGTGAGTTACCATACAAGGGGAAAAAAGTGGAGTAGAAACAGCCAAGACAAAAGAACAGGGGTTAGGATTAACAGGTTTGTAGCAGGAGGTATTTTAAACACCACCAGCCAGCAAAGAAAAGCTAAACTGAGACAGAGCTGGGAAAACAAGGTAATGGCTTGTGTACTCGGTCAATCGTAGTGTTTGACCACCTTAAAATACTGCTGGCAGCTGCAGAGCCAGCCAGTGCGAGCTGCAGAACACAGCTGGCCAGAGCGAGGGGACCCAGGGGTGCCCAAGGAGAAGAAAAACAGCAAGGGGGGCGCTGCAAGTGTGAAACAAGAGCTAGGAATTTCCAAGGCACAAGGAGATGCTGTAGAACAATCTACAATCCCACTAGAAAATACAGGTAACAGGATGTTAACATGCACGCAACCTGCACACTTAAACAGAGAAGCTGCTACAACCAGGATCACCCTACAGAGCCACAAAGAGCTGGGAGGGCTCCGCCACAGAGCCTTCGTGTTCTACAAATTAGATGGCTGCTTCCTTCTGATACTTCCCCTGGAGCTGGGAAAAACAAATCAGTTTAATTAGACTTCTGATTCTCACAACACCCAGGACAAGTTTGAGGAACTTTAAGATGTAAAAAGCAAAACTTAAATCAATTATTTACTCTGAAACTAACCACTCAAAAAGGTTTAAAACAATTTAAAAAGGAAGTCTGACATTGAACAGCTGAGCAGCGGGACCTGCTTGGAAGTTAACTAAGGCACTGGGTAGTGTTTGGGAACTATATTAAAGCTTTGGCAGTGCAAACTCTTCAGAACAGTCTTTCTGAAACAAATGGCGCTAGGGAGAAGGAAAGAGGGAAATAAAACAGTATTACTGAGAGAAAGGAGATCTACCCCTGAAAGAAGCTAACAGGGCACCAGTAGCTTTCCTCCTTTTACAAGATTTATGAAATACAGGGGCAAGAGACTGGTAACAGGGAACAAGTTCATCAGCTGGACTAGAAAAGGCAGCACCTGGCACAGGGGGCTCCAGGCCTTGGGGAACCTCCAGCCGGGTCAGAACCAGCACCCTGGGCTGTGTGTGAAAGAAGGGCCCTTTCCAGTTCTGCTCAGCTCCTCACACCCCAACACGTCAGTTCTCAGTGAAACCCTTTCAACAGCTCTCCCAGCAGGAAAGGTGCATGAAGACGCATGAACCTAATGACACTGCTGAGCACAGGAAGCAGCTTTCCATGACATTTATCAGCTCATCTTTCCACCTCCTCCAGCAGATCGCCCCCAGCACCTTTGATGAACTGTTTCACAGCTGATCAGAGTTGTTCCCCTTCAATAAGCAGTTTCCAAACATCGGAGCACGGCCCGAGCCGCCCCTGCAAGTTCACCGGACGCACAGCCTCCGTCTGGTCCCATCTCTCAGCTTTTTTCTTTCCATACAGTGGCACGGCTGCCCGCTCTCAAGCGCATTTTGAAAACAGAAATTATGGAGTAACAAAAGGAGCTTGAAACAACTGTCAGAATCCTCAAAAATAAATGCAGCTTTGACTTAAGCAAAAGCATTGCTAAAAAAGGCTATATTTTCAAATATTTTTCATTCTCAAATCTGTCTTTAACTTAGTCCTAGATTTTTTTTAATAGGTTTGAATGTCTATACACTTCAGCACTCAAGTAGTTCAAAAATGACTCAATCTCAGTAGTTAGTTTTTTTCCCCTTTTAGAAAAAGGTACATAAACTTAAGATCTTAAAGCACAAAAACTCCTTAATCTTGAAGTAGTAAACTTGAATTTTCATTATTTCCTACTCTTGGGGTCAGCCACTAGGTTGAACAGCACATTTGTCTGAGACACATGAATTTGTAACTTCTTGTGCTGCAGTTTAACAGCATAGCAGTCATAATGAACGCTTCAGCCCCTTCGGTTCTATGGGATTTCCTATATGGCATAGCTGCTAAGTGGAAAATATGGATTTATTTCTACTTATGTGTTTCATATATTAAATATTGATGCAAAGGTATTCGCAATGCAAACATACGCATTTGCCCAGGAGCTTTTGCTAAAAACAGAACAAAAAAGCGAATTTAAAGCAAAAGTCATAGAGTTACTACAAAAAAAAAAAGGTAGCTTACCAAAAAAAGAAGTGTAAGCCTAGTTAGAGAAAAGCCTGCTTCCAAGTGTGAAGCTGTCACAGTTCAGTTTAAAATTAAGGCATCCTATGAAAAATTTCATGAGGGCCAAGCCAGTAGCTCACTCAGGTGACCTACTCACAGCTATTCAGACAGGGAACAACACCTAGGACTGATTTAAAGAAGCAGCCATACAAAGACCACTTAGGTAACAACAAAACATCTTTCTCTCCCCAACCCAAGGCATACCAAGAGAGCAATAGGTTTTCTTCTCACTATAAAGGGGTGTATTTGAAGAAAAAAATGCAGAGCAGGGCTTTGTAAGCAACACACATTTTTTCCTGCTTCAACATTTCTTGGTTTTTAGGAGCTTCAAAAAGGAGAAAACAAGTTCAAAGCAAGCACACCAGGAGAGCAACTTTCCATACGAATGAAACAGGAAAAACCACCAGCTGACGAGCATGCCAAAGATTCCCAGGCATATGGAATCAGGTTGTGCCAACTGATTTGAGCACTATTTTTAACACAGCATGGCCATCTGATTTACAGATGCGCTACCTGCACTTCCTTATTTCATTTGAGGCTAGGTCCAAAACAAGTGACAAGCCAGTTGATTACAGCAGGATTTAAACACCCCGATTTTGCTTAGCAAGCAGCCCAGGAGCAGTAAGCCAGGCTGGGCAGACTCCTGCTTAAAACTGGAGAAGAGCCAAGCCTGATTTTCAGTTCTTACACTCAGATGTGCCCTATAATAATGCACGACACATTAAAGAACAAGGGATGTTTCCAATGCTCCTATAACTCACTGACCATGGTAATTATTACAAACTACAAAAACACTAAAATTACTGCATGATTCAAGCTTTAATTCACTAATTAGTTTCCCTTACAGTCACATTTTACCCTCTTATCCCTCAGGATTACATGTAACCCTTTCAAAAAAGCAGTGGCAACTTCAGTTCCTGTGTTCAATACTGTTAACCCTGACCTCACTGTACTAATGTGAGGACTAGACTGATTTCCTTATAGGATGCTGTGATTACTCTCCATATAATTTAGATATCAAACCAGTCTGAAAGCTGTAGGGAGCTGGTTTACTGCTTTGCCGAAAGAGCTACTGGGGTTAAAAGCTTCTAGAGAGAGAACAGAGTGTAAAAATAGTAGAAGACTAACTTAAAACCAATTAGCTTAAAGACACATTTAATGTCCACAGCTCCCAAACAAGTGACTGAGCGATCCTCAGTGATTTATGAGAAACGTATTAAGGAATATGGAAGGGCATGAGTATAAGGTTTATATGTAAAGTATTATTTAATACATTTTTAACCAAAACACTGGAAGGGCTCTCTGAGATGAGGAAAAAGGAAAGTCAGCGACTCAAGTGTTTGGTGGTTTAATACTCAGATCCTGGGGTACTCACTGTCATCACCAACAGGCCCTGCTGAACACTGTGCTGGAGGGTCACGTGCCAGATCATTCAACTCCTGAAAGAAAAAAAAAAACAGGAACAATGTTTTTAATATCAAAGTCAAACACATACCAACTCCAAAAGCACCACTGGTGATGCTTGAGCTACCATGGCTATGGCAGGATATGTTTTTTTGATACTATAAGGGAATTTACCCCACAAAACCATTGCCAGTAACCCAAAAAGCAAAGCTGTGGCTTAAGAGCAAAATATTTAGAAATATTTAGTATGTATGTTCGGTGCAATTTAATAGTTTGAAAGACTAAGTGAATATTCCTCAAGAGACAGTGACGTCAACTTTGTCTTCATTAAGGCTAAAATATAGAATTTAAGAAACCCCAGCTTTATCAAGGGGTTATATACACCATTATCTGCAGGCCACAGAAAGATAAGACAGCTTCAATCCAGACACACTCTGCATTAGATTTCTTTTTAACCCTTGTATTACTGCAGCTCCCCAGTTGCTCCTGCTGTGGTGAATGTATCTGTTTTCAAGAAGGCAGCTGTGTCTTTCCAGCGCAGGAAATTCCAGTAGCCCAGTTGCCTTTATCACCAAATTCATGTGTCAGCAAACAGTGAACTGAACAAAATGAAAGGCCTCATGCAGCTATGCAAGTACTAACCCATGAAAACTGTCGCAATTCAAGTAAAACTTTACTTTCTAAGGAGTATTTCTATTACGCAAACCTTATTCTGAAGAAAGCCTATTAACAACCTCAAAATTTCTATAGCTGGATGTACCCAGTAATTCAGAATGCTTTGAGCTACACCATATTTCAGTTTAAATTTTCACCCAAGTCGCAAGAAAAAAAGCACCAAGAACCACTTTCATACAGAAAAGTTGACACTGCCACTAGTAATTCCCCTTAGCAAATTGCTCCTCCTAAATACATTAGGTATGAGCTGGTTTTCCTGCTCCTCCTGCTCAGGAAGTGAAGCTTTAATGGGAAGTGGAAATAGAAGTAAAGCTCTGAAATCAAGCTTAGCTGCTCTAATTCTGGCTCAGCTACTGACCTGCTTTGCGTGACTTTGTTAGAGAGGTAAAAATGCTGGGCCCGACAGGCTGGGCTTTTGCTCGTGGTGGCTCAGTCTGGGAAGCTAAATATAAACAGCAGGCAACTATTATGAGAGCTGAATCTAGCACCCAGGCAACCCTGCCCTGTTCTCCCCGGCCTGCCGGCTGCCCACGCTTATCCGCAGGGATAGGGTTTATCTGGAGCCTGTGGAAGACAGCACGCTGAAGGACGACCATGGGGACAGAGGCTGCAGGAGGGGACACGCTCACAGCCTGGCCTCCTCCTGGGGCTCACAGGCTGCAGTTCAGCTCTTGAAGAGGCAATGACCTCTGGAATTTTCAACTTCCAGCGCTGACCAACCCCCACGGGAGCAGGCAGACAGCAAACACGGTGAAGCCCCACAGCAGACTTACCAGAGCCCTGGACCACACTACCTAGAGAGGTTGTGGAGGCTCCTTCTCTGGGAATCTTCCAGACCTGCCTGGATGCCAACCTGTGCCATGTGCTCTGGGTGTCCCTGCTGGAGCAGGGGTTGGACTGGATGACCGTTAGAGGTCCCTTCCAGCCTCAACCACTCTGATTCTAGCACCAAGTTTGGTTTCTCTCTCAACGAAGGCTCCCAACTCTCAGATTCCAGGTGGGAACCTCTTTGCTTGCCACCATGGACACTTGAAGGTTTCTGGTGATCCCTCCGAGCCTCCTGCACAGCTGGTAGGAGCAAATCCTGCTTATCCACCTCGGGGTCCCACATTAGCACAGGAACATGCAGTTGGTCACACACTGCTTCACTGACATCTCTGAGGTCACCTAAAAGCCACGCATCTTCGTTGTGGTCACTCAAGTCACGGCGAGAGAGAATGAAGCAACTCTGCACATACACAAATTCAGGACAGGCATGGAAGGTTACACACACATTTTCCATTTTCAAATACTGTTGACCTCACATCTTCTAGAGAAGATGAATACTACAAGTACTCAACACTTTGCTTAATTACATCCATTAAAAACAAAATAACAAAAAAAACTCTAAGTCTCTCCACCTTGTCACTTGTATATCTTTTAATCCAGTACTATATATACGCACACAGAGGATGCAAAAAAATACTAAGCTTTGGTAGGGGAAATACAGCCATAAGGAAAGGAATTTTACTCACAAGACCACAACCTACTATTCATCTTTCCTACACAAGGAAAAATAGCTACACACTCTGCCCACAGCTTGAACAAGTTTTATTATCTAATCGGTCTCCAAAGCTCCCCTTGTGTTTACCCTACAACTCAAGAGCAGTATGGCAGCAGGGCTCCCACATAGGGGTGGGAAGAGCAGCCTTGTTGTGGCGTCACAGGAAAAGAGGAGAATCCTATGACAAGACAAAGTCACCCAGCTCCTCAAGAATACTATTCAGAAATACTATTTCAATCCTCAGTTCCAGTTAGAAATATCTGTAGGTTTTGAAGCTTTGCACTGCATCTCACCAGAAAGAGGAGCTATGAGGAACACTCACAGCTCTCACCAACGGCTGGATTTCAGGTTCTGCTCTAAGAGCTGACACCGGATTAAAGTGTCACCAACCAAAAGGTCTTTGTGTGGAGCGATGTGTTAACGCTGGCAAGAGCAGCACACCTCAGCCCAGGCCTCGGAGCATTGCAGTTTTGTACAGCAGCTCGGATGACAAGGAGAAAGCCACGCTCCCACAACACACCTCTAAGCAGAGCCACACAATCATTACGGTTGAAAAAGACCTTTAAGATCATCAAGTCCAACTGTAAGATTGAGTCCAAACGGCAGCCACCCCAAACACCGGCCACAAACGTGCTATAGGACAAGGCCCAAGTGACATTTTTCACATGCCACCCTCTTTAAGCTGCCTCCACACTACTAAGACTTCCACTAGTCACTTCTCTGATTTGCAGAGCCAAATATAAGAGCAGAATGGTAATTACACACTGCTGCACCCTCCCATACGAACACAGAAGCGCGCACACAGCGCGCTACGCGTCAGCATCTCATGTTTTGACAACGTCAGGGCCCTTCTGAAGAGCTCCTAACCAGCACCCAGCAAGGGGGATGTTTCCAGATGTTACTCAAGTAGACTGAGAAGTAGTTTATAATCCAAAAGGAATGACTTGAGCTCAAAGAAAGCTTGAACTGAGCCTACACGCAGAATTCAAGGACGTTTCGGTATCACCTGGAAGCCAGGTCTACCACACGTATCAGATCCCAAGCTCCAAGGGCTGCTAATATTTCCTAGCAGGAAGGAAGAGCTTTTTGCTCAAGATGAACTCTCATCTCCACAACACTGATTTTTAACTAAAACCATCAGCAAGCTGAAACTATTCCAGACTGCTTCTGATCCTTAGGCACATGGAAGCTTCACTTTTAAAAACGAGTGAGGGATTAGGCACCCTTTATGCTGAGCCCTTCAGTTCTCAGTTCGTGGAAGGCTACCTCGGAATAAGCTCTTTGCAGCAGCAAAGTTGAGTTGCCCGGTTTCAATTCCTGCCTTCTCCCCCGCCCCTGGAGTTGTGCCCACAGTTGAGGGTATCAACTTGATACCCTCATCATCTTTATAGGTTGAGAGCACCAACTGATTCCACAATAGCGGCAAGCACACTGGAGCACGCTGCAAAGCAAAGCAACACTCAAGAAGTCCTGCCCAAAGACCAAGCGCTATCACACAGTCCTTAACTAGTCGTCCTAATTAAAAGGCACAAAAATCCCAACAAGAAGTTGGCTGCTCAGCTCCAAAAAGCAGATTTGTGTTTCTAAGTCCCCAGGAAAGTATTTTAGGGACAAGGGGATATGATTGTGCCACAGGCTCACAGCTACCAAAGTCACGAACATCCTCAGCTGCCAAAGAGGATTTGGGGGACACCAAAGAGTCAGTGCCACAAATCTCATGAGGATCGAGGTCAGTTACCACCCTTCTCCCGTGACTCCATCTCCTATCAACTAACGCTTTGTAATTAAAGCTGCTGTATCTCAACCAAGCAGTCCAAACTGCATAGGAAGTTTTTAAAGCACTGTCAAACACAAGTTTAATTCTAAATTTTAATCCTGTACATTTATCAAGCTCCAAAAGCCTCTGCTAGGCAAGTTCAAAGCTGCTCTTCTACAGAAGAGGCACCCTACATATCCCACTCCTGACAACACTGGAAGATCAGACCAGTTTTAAAGATTTTAAGTTAATGCTGACACAGCCTTCAGCAAGAATAACAACATGAAAATTAATTATGAAGTCAACCTAGTGAGTAGTAAACACCACTATGCTGTAGCAGTCACTGCAATTTTAGGGAATTTTATCAACATTTATTTAAATATACCAGATACTCTTAACTAGTTGGAAGCACAGTCCTCTTTTTAGAACTCTATGGTGCCCTGTCTTTCCTCCTTACTCCAATTTCAGGAAGCTGAAGTTTGAGTACCAGAAATTACTCAGAGATACAGATTAGATGCATAAATCTAATTTTTCTTACAGTAGTAACTTGATAGAGTCAGATTAAAAGCTTGCTTTCCTGTCAAGTTCCTTTGCCCGAAATCGCTGGAGCCATTTTGAGTGGCTTGAGCACTGTTTGGCAGAGCTGGCAGAGTGCTCAGAGCAGCACAGAACAGAGTGCCGGTCAAACTAGTGGCGCCTCTTCCTCACCTCACCGTGCGCACCCAGACCACAGCTCAGCTGAGCCCTCCCAGCTACCCGAGTAGCTCAGATACCCAAGCTAAATGTCCTAAAAGGCTGCCGAGCATTTCTTAGGCCAGTGGGTTCTACATTTATGTGTTACAGAAGTCACTACAAGGATGGAGGGCAGTGCCCATCCTCACAACGCATTTACACCGCTCTGTAGATGTGTCACTGCTCATGAAGCAGCACCTGCCTGCAAAGCAGCGCTCACACGCTCACACCAAGGTCTGATGAGCGGGTTCAGCAGCTCCCTGGTCTCACGCGACTCCACAGCACCTGCTGCTCCACGGCTACGTCCCCCTATTAACAAAATAATGTTAATCTTCAGTAGGATTTCAGTCTTTTGGGGCTGAATCTGCTTTTTCGATGCTTGAAATGACACATTTGACTGCCTTGGACTTCTCAAAAGTCTCTGCAGAGCAGTCAGAGGTCAATCAGTTAACTGAATAACCTAAGAAAGAGTCAAGCTGCAGTGAGCACAGGGGAATGAGGCTCTAGCAGTGCCATGAACACATCAAAACGCTGGGCCTGGCTCTCCCTACGAGCCTGAGTCCAGGGCAAGCGCTTGCTCAACACAGGCAGCACACACATCACACACTTCATACTCCAATATCCCTCAAATACCTGATAATCAGCCTGATGGAAGCCATCTGCCAGCAGGCTTCATTTTGACAGAAGTGACACTTAGGCATTTTACGGGGTCAAGCAGCTCTGGAGCACAAGGAAGCTGCACTGAGGCCGGGCATCCCATCCGCTGCTCACTTGCAGGGAAGCAAAAGCAGGTAACAAGCTTCTAAATTCTAAACAGTGCCCTAGGTGTAGGTAATATTCCCCCAAAATAAGTAGTGCAGAAAGGGATGTAGCTGAATGGAAAGTGTTTTGATTTACATGGTAAACATATCATGCATTACAGCCCTCTACTTTAATCTTATCCCATCTCTGGTTATATTTAAAATAAACAAGCAGGAAGATAAGAGCAACATTAATTAACCATACACTTCACAGTTATTCTGCAGTTTTTGTTATTATTACATGCAACGCAATTTGTCCAAAGTTGAACAGTTCGTAGGACAAGAGAGGCTCAAACTTCTTCGACGAGGCAGCACCCAGGCAAGAATTAAGAAAGTTATTGTCAAAAAGACCCTGTATAGCATATAATATACATCATACACATAACGTATATGCAGCCCCGCAGCGAGTCGGATGTTTGAGACCTTTAGGAGCACATGCTTCAAGAACAGCTGCTGCTTCTTAGCACGGACACGTTACACCCGCCCAGGGCTCTGGAGAAGTCTCGGGACAACTGTGTGTCCTGACAAGGTGGCCAGGACTAGGGCTGGGCACGGGGGGTTTATGCTGACTCCAGTGCCAGGGACAACACTGTGCCAGACCCCCAACACAGCTGCTCTGCCCCCCATGCCACTCGGAGGGAATCAACACACAAGAGGCCATTTTATGAGCTTCAGACGCGGTACAAATGGTGCTATTTCCCCTCTAAGTTTCTGCTTTGGTTATTTCTTGAGTTGTCACCACTCTTCTACCGAAGCGTAGAAGAAACCTGGAGGAAACATCACAGTCTATGCTAGAGAACAACTCAAGCTGCCACGTATATGTAAAGGCAGTGGCAAAACTGAGAATCGAACACTGAATATACCAAGATGGAGACCAACAATACCCTCTGAAAGCACCAAAGCATCAGCCTCTGCTGTCCTTTCTTGGACTTGGGGCCGTTTCTACTTAAGCCACGTTCACCAGAGGTCTGTTCTTGGCACAAGGTTCAAGAGCAAGGGTGGGAAGCTTGCTGTTCTGCTGCTCTCTCCAACAAGGATGGCCACTGCGGGTGAAATGCTGCTGCTGCTCCTTTCTTAAAGCCCAGAAATAAATATATATATACACACACACGTAAATACACACACGCTCTGTGCAGGATCACATGGATGCTGGAGTACATACAACCAGCTATTCCCCAAGTAGGAGTGAAATACAGCCACAGTAACTCAAGTCAGAGTCCTCCTTGTCTATCTGCAGCCTGACTCCCAGATAACTTTAAGAGCAGCAACAGGACAAGCAGTGCTGTTTCCCTTCACAAACTTGGTTTTGGTCAGAAACTTCACTTGCTGCTCCCCTCAGTAACCACTCAGTCTGCTAAAACGCATCCTACTTGCTAGAGCCCCAAACACACCAGTGCCACTCACAATAACACTCCAGGTACAGTTTAATGCCCAGCACATGGGTCTTTCAAAATACCTTTAAATCCACAAATATTTTGCTACAGTAATTCAGAGAAGTCTTCACACTGAAGAATTCGCTCACCAACGCCAGACTAAAGCGTAACTTGCTTAAGAGCAAGCCCAGCTCAACAATATCTGAAGTCTGGGTGGATTTTCTGCCAAACCTATGGATGAATTCACTTCTCCCTTATCTGTACTCTTTGATAATCAATTAAATAAAAATTTAGCTTATTATTATACACTTGATAGGAAATGTAAGTTTCAGAAAAGTCATACTCTAAATCCTTCCCTTTTATGCTCTAGCTATACCTCCAAGCTCTCTTCAGCTTCCTTCTAGGTCTTAGTTTTGATTTCATCACTACCATACATTACTTAAATAGCAAAGACATTAGTATGTGGTCCAAAACCAACAACACACACCACAGAACTATCAGGGAATCTGGAATATTTGCCATCAGGTTCCCATTTATTTCTCAGTAAATGAGACCCACACAGATAATTCAGAGCAGGGACCGCGCGGGAGGACTGGTGTCTATATCCAAACATCACAGGCGGATCCTGGGCAGGCAGCTACTCCTTTCAGGGAGAGGGCACCACTTCCATGCCTGATTCACCATGGCAGGGGAAAGAGTGCCTGAACACTCCTCTGTGGGAGAAAGGGCCTTTTTGGTGTGTCTAAGAGCTACTTTGACAAGCAAGCTATAGCCTCAAGACTAGAGGAGAGGTTCAGAAGCAGCATTTTGTTCAGAAAACTGTCTGTGGAGCATGGGACACCTTTTCCAGAAGGAAGGTACCTACATTCCCTATACGGGGACTAGACAGCTTCATCAAACAGCCTAAGCCAACGCTGTTGTGCCATGTGCCACACTATTGTGACTAGCTGAACACCACAAACTCACTATGTGTCAAGACCTTCCTCAGGGCGCCACGACGCAGTCACTCAGCGCAAAGCTCAACAGTGAACTGCACCAAGGCCTCGGTGCTCCCCGGGGCACGGCCACGGAGCCCAGCACCAGGGGGGCTCACAGCACCACAATGGCCCCGGGGCTGCGCGGTGGAGGGCGCCCCGTGGCCTCGGCGCCCCGCGGAGGCCCCGGGACGGCAGCCCCCTGGCGGCAGCACGGCCCCAAGTGAGGAGGAACCGGCCGGGCTCTGCGCGGAGCGAGGGCCTCCGTCCTGAGGGCGGCGAGCGCTGAGAACAGACGTGCCGCCGAGACCACAAGCGGCTCCCGAGAGCGCTTGGCGGCGCGGACTAGGGCTTGAGTAGCAGGGCGAGAACGTGCGAGACCTTCCGCTCTGCTGGGAGAAGGGATTAGCAGGAACAAGCGCCACCTCATCCCGGCTCCAGGGCCTTCCGGCCCTGCGGGCCGCGGCGGCGCCAGCGCAGCGGGGCCTGGGCCGGAGCGGGCCCGGCCCGCG
>VWPW01010763.1:72803-96511 GCA_013389825.1 Crypturellus undulatus
CTCCCGGCGGCCCCGGGCGCTCTCGCTCGCGGCCGTGGCTCAGCGCATCCCTCCGCGGCGCCTTTATGCGCCGCCGCCTCCCCGCCGGCTTCCCCTCCTCCTCCTCCCGCCCCGCCGCGTATCACTCCGCCGCGGCCTCGCTGCCCCCCCGACGCCGCGCCGCGCGGCCGGTGGGCGCAGGGTGGTAACGCGGCGGCGCCGATGGCGCCGCCGAGCCTGGGAGAGGCGCAGGGGACGAGCAAGGCCAGGCTGGGGGAGGAGGCTGCGGCGGGACTATTTGTCGCGCTGCGAGTACAGAACTCTCCAGAAGGGGGAGGGGGAGAGCGGAGGGATACAGCGCGTGGAGGGGTTGGTGGAGCGGCCCGTGACGCCGGCCTCTCGCGAGAGGGCGCCGGCGGAAGAAGTTCCGGCCACGCTGCCGTCCTGGTTATAAGGTGGAGGCTGCGGCTCTGGTCCTGTCCCTGGGCCGAGCGGGCGCCCGTGGCCCCAGCAGAGCCGGCCGGCGCCGCGTGAGGCGGCGATAACGGCTTTTTCTGGGGGTTCTGTGCAGCTTCTCACAGAAAGCGGTGCCGTGGCGCTCCTGGCGGCCCCCACTCTGCATCTGTGAGTGGGTTCCCGGGTGCTTCATCCCCCTCCGTGCCATGTAACTGTTTCTAGGGTGTGCAGCCGAGACGTGAAGGGACAGAGCCGCAAACTGCAATCCCGAAACAAAGGGGCAGTGTCCTTCAAATAGAAACAGAGTGGACTAGGCTGGGAGGGGTCACTAGGGCCCATGGGCAGTACATGTTTCCACGCAGGAATGAGCTGTGTTCTGCGCTCTGAGCGTGTGCTCTTGCCCTGCACCTCCTCTCCCCACCCTTTGCCCAGGTGGTTGCTCCATGGAGAAGGTGCTGGTGCAGCTGGTCCAGTGTGCTGGCTGTGTGGGTCCAACCCAGCAGCTCCAACACTGAGCCAAACTCAACTGGAATTTATAGTGGATTGTACTAAGATTTTCTGTTACCCCTCATCCTCTACCTCTCCAGTGCTTGGTGGAGTTGTATTTTTCATCGTTCCTGTCATTCTCACACCTTCTGTTTCTTACCGGTGAGGCATGCAAGGCTCGAATGGCAGACATTAAAGGGAAGCAGAATGATTAACTGGGAGCTGCGAGGAACTGCTCACCATGCTCGGAGCAGGGAGGTGGATCTCCGACAGCACCTGCACGGATTGCAGGGTCCTGTTGGGTCTGCCGCTTCTCGACAACGGTTGTTTCTTCTGCTGACTGGGCTGCCAGCCTTTCTACAAGCTAAGATTTCTCTTATAGTGTATTTAGGATAGGGTGTGAATGGGAGGATTGTCTTCTCTCTTCTTAGAGATTAGGTTTCTCCCCATAGAAATCCTGTTCTCCTGTTTTTCTCCCTCTGCCATCTTGTAAACCCCTCTGACATGACAGAGAAGATATATCACATACTCTTTTTTTTTTAATGTGTCTTTTCAGCAACTTTAATTCATTTTTTTTGTTTCTTTTCTGTAGCTGTTGCTCCCCTTGGCTTGCCATACACCGTTTGTTCACTCAGGGAAGCAGCAGTTCTTCCCCAGCTCGTCCCTCTGTGGAGGGCGCCTGCTTGAGGCTCCGCTCTGTGGCAAGAGAACCTGCTCTCCCACCTCGCTGTGAATGGGGAGGAGGCAAACTACAAACAACTGCAAGTTCCTCTTTCCGCAGATGCTCCTGGGGCCCTGTGAGCGCCACAGTCGCAATAGCTTTGCCCCTAGTTCTGCTCCAGCTCAGCCCTGTGTAGAGCAAACATCTGAGGCAATTTTCAAACTATCTTTAAGTCATATCCTCTAAGAGCTGCACCTGCAACTTTCAGAGCTCTGCACACCAGCTAAGATTAATGTCATTTCCAGTATTCTAATAATAATAAAAAAGAGGGGTTGGAATTTCTCCCCTAACTGGAAAACTATTTTTGGCTGTCAATAGTAACAGCAACAGTCTCGATTACTGTTTGCTTCCTTGCCAAGCTTTGAAAAGTCTTTTCTGAGTAGTAAAGCAATCTCAATCGAGAGAATCATAGATTTTGAAAGTGTGAAGAGATTAGAGAATAGTTAGATTGTGATTTTAGCACCTGGGATGACTATGATTTGCCCTTTCTTTCTAGAGCTGTGAGCTCTTCTAAGAGATAAATGAATATATATAGATAAATGAATATATATATATATAATATATATATATAATTATTCACAAGATCAATTCCCATAGATTGAAAGGCGTTAATTTTCATCTGCCACTTCAGAGGTTTGGCCTATAACTTTTAAAAAGCTTAGAATTCCCTGGAGTCTGTGGAGGATTGCAGACAGAGATACATTACAACCAGAGGGGTAATTTCCCCTGTGCTTCACAGTTAGATCTTGGCCCGATCTGTCAATAGTTTAAACACTTTCCACTGGAACTAGAAAGTGTTTTCAAAATGCCGTGAGCATCAAGAAACACCAAGCACAAGCAGACATTAACCTGGGATCGCAGGGAGCAGGTCTGGGGAATCCCTGGCCGCGCTCACCTCTTCTCTCATTTCCCCTTTTGCTCCACAGTTTGCATGTGACACAGCATTCAGATGTTTTATTAATATCTCCAGAGGAGACTGCACAGCCTCTCTGGACAGCCTGTTACAGGGTTCTGTCACTCTCACAGTCAGTGAATTTTTCCTCAAATTCACATGGAACTTCCTGTGCTTTAGGCTGTGACTGTTGCCTCACTGAAGATACAGTGGCCCCATCCTCTTGCCACCCATCGTTAAGGTGCTTCTAGATGCTGATGAGATTCCCCCTCAGCCTTCTTTCTCCTGCGAACCAGGAGCCCTCCCAGCCTCTTCTCACAGGAGAACCCTTCAAGTCCTGTAACCATCCTCGTAGCCCTATGCTGGACTCCCCATTGCTCCCATGTCCCTCCTGTGATGGGGAGCCCAGACCTGGACACAGGGCTCCAGGTGTGGCCTCACCAGCACTGGCAGGAGGATCTGCAGCCTCCACCTGCGGGCAACGTTCCTCACGCAGGCTGGGAACCCCTTGGCCTTCTTGGCCACGAGGGCACATGGCTGCCTCATGGGGAACCTGTTGTCCACCAGGTCTCTCAGGTTCTTCTCTGCAGAACTAATTTCCAGCGCATTGACCTCTAACCGGTCCTGGTCCGTGGGGCTGCTTCTGCCTAGGTGCACAACCCTGTACACAACCTCATGAGGTTCCTGTGCCCATCTTCAGCTTGCCCAGGTCCCTCTGACTGGCAGTCCAGCCTCGGGGTATCAGCCGCTCCTCTCAGTTCAGTGTCATCAGCCCTGTGCTGGGGGACACTCCGTCCCTTCATGCAGGTCACCAATGAGTAAATCAAACAGGACTGGAGCCAGTGCTGACACCTGGGGGATATCACTACCTGCCTGCTTCCATGTGGCCACTCGCTGCTGCTCCCCACCCTCTGGGCTCTGCCAGCTAGCTCTCAACTCGCCTCGCTGTCCCCGACCTGGCCACGCTTCCAGAGCTTCCTTGTGTGGAGGCTACAGGTGGCAGTGTCCAAAGCCCTGCTGATGTCACAGCAGACGACATCCCAGCTCTCCCTTCATCTACCCAACCAGTCATCCCATCACAGAGAGCTACCATGTTGGGTAAGTATGATTTCCCCCTGGGGAATCCACACTGCTCCCCCAAAGCACCCTGGCTGCAGATGAAGCTTTCTGGTCAACCAGACACTGTTTCCTGCACCCTTCTCTGCCTGCCTCTTGCACAGGATCCCTCCCCTGCTGAGTGTGGCACAGATGGCCATGTAAGTGTCCTGCACAGCCAGGATACTGCGGGATATTGCAGTCCTCACACCAGGAGGACCTCTGCACTTTTACCTTCTCTTACCAAGGAGAGTGTTTGTGACGTGACCATCCCACGCAGGAAGGCCTGGGAGCTGGTGCAAAACAACACGGCTTCCCTAGAGGAATGAACTGGGCCCTGCCTTATCCTTGGATGATTCCTGCTTCAATATGTCTTTCCTTCACCACCTTCCTCTGATCAGCTCTGCTCAACAGAGTTGCGCTGCAGTGCTGTATTCAGGGGAAAAGCTTGGCATGCTTAGAAAAAAGGCACATAAAGTTTAAAATGTGCTAACTTCCAGCCCACACTTCTTTTCTATGTTTTAATCACTTTTCTATGTTTTAGTATGTGGTGGGGCCCTGGTTAGAAGGTGAAAAAAAGTTTATTCTGGAGGAACTGAGACGCAGTTAGAAAATGGAAAAATCTCACACTTGAGCAGTGTTAGGCACACACTAGAGGAGAAGTATCCAAGAAAACTCCCCAAAGCAGGGACCTGAAGCAGTGAACAAAGCAGAGCTACAGGTTGGGGGAAAAAAAGCTCTCTCTGAGCCCTAGGGGCAAACAGTAGTGGACCTGCATTTCCTTCTGTGGCCAGAAACTCAGGACAGTTACTTGCCTATGTATCTGCTAAAAGATTTGTGTTTTTGCAAACCATGCATGGAGATCATTTATTTCCCATTTATTTCCCCCCTCCTTTGGGGCATCTGAAGTCTTCTTGTCTGGTCTGTCTGACCAGAAAAGCCAGCCCCACAACAGCAATTACCACGGAGCTAATTCTAGTTTGGTTTTCTTCTTGTTTTCCTCAAGTGTAGAGCTGTAGAGATGCTCTTTGTATCCTTGATCCAAGTCTGAAGAGCATGCAGTCCAAGATGGTGTGTTAGGAAACACATAAAAATTGTATAGATTCATACCCGTGGAGCCCTTTCAAGGCTGTTCTCCAAGTGCAAATTTGAACTAGAGGCTTGGGGACAGCCAAGAGGCCACTTGAGTTTATAGTGGTATACAACAGGAAGGTAAAATTAGCCTCCTGAGCCCAATGGATTTGCCATCCATCATCCACTAAGGCAACGGAGCAGCAGGACCTCAGCGTGATTCTCACTGGAAAGGGACAGTGTCCTCTCCTTTCCATGAGGCAGAACACAACTAAAGCAGGAGCAGTTCAGTGGTGGTTTGGCCATGCCATGCAAGCCCCTGTGGTTCATTATTATGCACAATAGTTTCTGGCATTTGAAGCAGCAAATGCCAGAAGGCAGTCTCAGAACTGCCGGGTTAAAACTAACTGCAAATTGTTGCTGAGTCCAACCGTAGGTAGACTCTCCCTGAAATGCAGAATTAACTTAGATCTTCTAATCCAAAAGTAACTTCTACATTTGGTTGTAATCTAGAGCGGAGAGCTGACCTGATTCTCCACAAAATTCCCTGTGTCGGTGCAAGGAAAGTGGCTGAAGAAAAGGCCATGTGGAGTAAAGCCAACATCCTTCAGTGCTGCCCGTGTTGTGTTCAGCTTAAGCTCAGCGTAGTCAGGACAGGATTTTCGGCAATCCAGTGGTGGGCCCCTCAACATGATATTCCTGACACCAAAGAGCATCCCTTGCCAGCAAACCATGTGGGGCATCTTGGACAAAAACAGGCCTCCCCAGGACCCTACAGTGCCACAAACCCCCAAAGCAATTTCCCATTTTTCAAAGTGATTTTGCTCTGTGCTGAATGATCTACAACCAGAATGGTTACTATTAGAGGTCTCCCAAGGCGATTTGCTTTTGGGTCAGTTAAATGTGCTTAAAACTACAGCTAGTCCAAGAAAGGGAGATTTTTTTTTCTTTAAATAAAATAGACTTTAGTTGTTTGGGTTTTTTAACTTTTTCTTTTTTTTTCACAAGAAAAAAGGTATGAATGGGGATTTCAGAGAAAAACTATCCAAAGCTTAAAAGGTATTGTCAATTTTTACAGATTGAAAGAGTTTGTCATGCTGTTTTGTTATAATTTTCATTTTCAGACATGGCAACCCACGGCCACCAAAGACTTCGCAGCCGCTCCAGATGGGATGTGTGCTCTCCCACTCAGCTCCTCAAGGCCCATGTCTTCGGAAGGAAGGAGCACAGGGTCTAGCACCACCACGAGCTCATGACCACGCTGATCTCAGCACCAGGTTTGACAGCCGCCATATGAAGAACAGAGTAAGAAAAAGGGATGTGGACCCATAGCTTTAGGCTCAGCCCCAGGCTGGGAAGCGGCTGAGTTTAGGAAGCACTGAGGAATCCCCCACGAGACACTGAGGACAACAACAGGACAATTACGGCATGGTTAAACTGGGAGCATGGTTTAAGAGAAACAACAGGAGCTTTGGGGGGTAGAAATACAGACAATAGTGACACTTTTAGGCCCTAAAAAATTATTCATTTCCACACTCCTAGCTTGCTGCAAACCTTCTGGGCAGTTGGGGCTGCCATGTGTGTTTGAGTGAATAGCCCAACCACACTAGTGAGCCTGCCTCTATCTGCACCAGTTGCGACATTAAATCAGTCCCCACCTTTTTATCTTTTTGCCCTGAGTTTATCTGTCTGTGCTGCAGGTGTCCTGGCCAAGCAGGTGACGAGAAACATCCTGTAAGTGTCTGAGAGAAGAAGAAAATGGAAAGCTAAGATATTCACATAGGTAATAATATTTATTTCCATGGGAGAAGGAGGTGTGGCACCCCCTTCCAGCACTCATATTCTGGCTCTGTTTTCCACCTGGACGTTGTCCCTTCCTCCAATACTGTGGCCTGCCCTACTCGGCCATCCCACATATTTGCTGCCCTCCCACACCCAGACGCTGTCGTGATGGAGCTGCCCGCGCTTCCCCACATGTCCGTATCCCTGTACAGCGTCTCCCTCTGTATCCGACCCCTTTGGAGAGCTCGCAGTAAAGATCACCAGTAGTTTTAAGCACTGTTCCCATGGTGCTCCCAGCTCTTTTTTTTTTCAAAGAGACAATCTCCCTCCTTCTCCTCACACTTCTCCTCCTCTCCTCATCCCCAAGTTGTTTTACCCCTCTCATCCTCCTTAGCTGTATGAATAGCGCTCTTCCAGGATCACTTTTGGATCTCAGCAGGCTTTGGCCTCGCTTGGGCGTTTTATGCCTCCCTGTTCCAAAAAGCGCCCCCAGCAAAGCTGATGAGCCCATTGCTCGTTAGCAGGAGAAGAGAGGACACAGCCACTGAAAAAAAAAAAAGGGTTAAAACAAGAACCACTAGTTTTGAAGATGCCCTCTTGGCTCCTCTGGCTCCTCAGCTGTGGGATCCCATCTTTGCAGATGATGTCCCCTCCTTGGCTGCGGAGACGGGACTCGGAGCGTTATGTTGAGACCAGCTTTCCTGCTGGCCTCTAGGCTGCAGGACTGACCAGCTGTCAGTAGCGTCTTGATGGCTTCATCCCAGAGGCCAGTTTTGCCTTTACCCGTGAAAAGAAGGTCAGCCATAAGCTGTACAAGGAAAGCCACCCAAGCAGTACAGACCGTGTGGAAAACAAAAGCAATATACAGCAGACTCAGGTGCAATGAAAAGTACTCTTCTTCTTTCCCCTAGAACAAGCTGTTCCGTCACTTTTCAAGTCGTTGACCAACACTGCCTAAGACCATTTCACTTTTTCTCAAGTCGATACCATCAGGTGCCGAGAGGACACAGGGCAAGAGATAAGACCTAAAGATACCCACTTCCCTGCTTTCAGTGGCAGTGCCAGGGCAACTGGTGATAAAGGGCAGGAAGCAAAGAGAAAGAGTTGCTGAAAGAGGGCAGGAGGACATGTGTGTGCAGGGATCCCCCCCTCAAGGATCTCTGCTGAGACCTGGTCTGTTTAAAACTTGTGACATGGAGGAGGAGAAGGGAGGCAGGGGCTGATCTGGAGCTACTCCGAGCATTTTGACGGATGACTTCTTTTCAAAGAACTGGTGAGGGCTTGAGGTGTTTCAGCCTGGCAAAGAGACGGTGAGTTGTGAAACCAGTTGTGAAGCCATGAAGAGGGGGACAGGGACAGTTAACTGTCCCTGTGTCTCAAGACAAGGAGAAGGGCATCCCAGACAAGGCTCTCCTGGCACCGCTTCCAAACAAGCAAAAGGAGCTTCCCCACCTAACGCAATTGGAGGCTCTTTGCCACCCCATGCGGCTGATGCTGGCAGTTTACAGGCAATTTAGAGAAGACTGAGTAAATCACAGGTAAGAAATCATGTGATGTTTATTAGAGGCTGTGGAGGCTCCTTCCCTGGATATCTTCAAACCTGCCTGGATGCCACCCTGTGCCTGTGCCCTGCCTGAGCAGGGGGTTGGACTGGATGATCCCTAGAGGTCCCTTCCAACATCAACCACTGTGTGATTTTGTGATTCACTGATCTCTGCCTGCGGTCAGGGTGGGACAAGAGGTCCCTCAAGCTGCTCACATTCCTGGAAAGATGTCCTGTGCCCCGCCACTCTTTGTGAGCAGAGATCAGGCACCCACACAATCTGGGGACAGATTCACCAGTCCCTTTGGTCACTGTGGCTCATGGGACAGAGCTCTCTTGCCCTGCAGCAGAACTGCTGCCTGAGGAGATGGGACACAGTGGGGGCTACAGGAAGCGGCTCTCCTGTCTCTGCAAGATTTCAGCCAGTGCAGAGAGGGCTCCTCAGTGCATCACAGAATCAATCCCATGCACAGCCCAGCACAGAGCTGAGTGCTGTGGTTTTTGCTAGGGTGGGCTATAAAGCAAGAGAGCAGGATCCCTGCAGATCCATCAGCATTGCAGCTGCAGTGTTAAAACACCAGACCTGGCTGCAGTGCTTTTGAGCCAAAGGACCAGAAGCTGCTTGGAACAGCAGCTTAGCACCTGACTCCTGTCCCTGCAGGTATCCCCCGGGTGAGGCTGTCACAGGGCGGAAGCCAGCAGCTCTGTTGGTTTTGCAGAGTGGCAGCAGATCACACACACACAGAAAGGGGGAGCGAGCAAGCAGGGCCCGTTCTGCAGCAGGAGGGCTGTGTTAGCCCCAGAGCAGTCCTTTGCCTGGGAACCGTGGGGAGGACATCATGCTCCCGGACTGCTTCTAGCCAGGGAGGCACCATGAACACCCAGGACCTTCTCTCAGCAGCTCGTCACCTCCGGGACTGCAGCTCTCCCTGCACAAAGCAGATAGTAGCAGGCAGCAGCTCTGTCCTCCACGTTTCTCAAGGCAGCTTTATTTTAAGGGCAAAGCCAGAAAACCTTTTCCTTGTCTTCTGCAGGTCACTGCTGACTGAGGCAGATAGGCTGAACCTCGGCACTGGGGAAGCAGCTCAGCCACCTCATGCCACAAATCCACCAAAAAAAGGCCACACAGATGCAAAGCCACTGCCCTGGCCTAGACATGCACTGAGACTGGGTCACAGGCATGGGGACAGCCACGATGCTCCATGTGCCCCTCTGTGTGAGACGTGGTGGCATTTACAGGCAAGGACTTTTAGCTTCATGCTTAGTAAAGTGCCACGGCCCAGGGCATATGGAGGGTTAGCACTGCCTGTCACGGTATTTAAAAATAAAATCCCCCTGGGGTAAGAAACTTCTCATCTCAATGCCCTCGGCAGTGTGGGTGCGTTTTATAGGTTGATTTCTTTGCCCAGTTGAGTCTCAAGCAGAGCTCTCAGCAGCAGCCTGCTTGGAAGCACCATTGCACTGATTTGGGGAGATTGTTTACTGCTGCTTTTTTTTATATACATCAGAAAAATCTTTTGGCATAATCTGGGACTTCCTCTTTCTTCTCCTTGAAAGAATAACAAGTACCGAAAAAGAGAACTAGAATCAACCCCCAGGCTTAGGGAAAGACACCCTCAGGAGGAGGCCAGCCTGCCACTTGCTGCCAAACCAGGCACAATCTGGAAACACCTTCCAGCTGAGGCAAAGCCAGGGAGGACAATGTGGGCACCCGCAGCGCTCCCTTCCTGCCATTTGTGCCGAGGTGTTGCGTGAAGCTGGGCTCTCCCTGTTCGGAGCAGGGAGGCAACAGACACCCCTTCCCGGATGTCCTGGGGAGCTGGCAGCTGCCAGTGAGCTCTGCGGTGGTGGCGAGGAGGGAAGTTCCAACTCTGGCTTGCAGGGAGATGGGCTGGAGGTCGTGGTCTCCTCTGAAGACATCAAACCCTGTGCGCAGAGCCTAGCCTGGGCTCTAGGGCCCAGCTCCACAGCGCTGCTCTGAGCTTGGCACCACAGAGAGCTTCCAACGGCCTGCGTGGTCAGAGGAACACAGCTTGTTGGGTGATGCAAAGGGGTCGAGACCCCGGGAGCCTGGCTGGGAGAGGAGCTATGAATGCATCCAAAGGGCCTTTCAAGGTCCAAATTCCCAAGAAAGCCACCAAGATTAGTCCTTTATGTTGCAAACAGCAGCCTCTCCCCACTGTCCCAGGAGCCAGACATGGCTCACGCAGCTTCATCTGCCCCTGCAGCTGGCCTGCCTGCTGCGGATGCAATCGCCCTTGGCCAGGATCTTCCTCCCTCTCTGGTCCTGTCAGATCCTACAGCCTGTAGCAGCCAAATGGCTCTCCGAGCTGCCGACTGCAGCGGCACCCCGGCAGCAGCACCGCAGCCTGGGGCTGCGGGGCAGCGTTTGGCTCAAAGCAGAAGCGAAAGAGATGGAAACAGCCCGTGCCTCCATGCTGCGGAGGTAGAACTGAAAGAAGGTGCCTGGCTGCCCCATGTGGGAGCGCAGGCAGCTGTGAAGGGCCCCACTGGAAGGGAAGATGTGGCATGCAGGGCAGCCTGCTCAGCACAGCGGAAGAGCCCGCACAGTCGGGGCACGTAGGCACAGCGCAGTGCCGCTCCGGAAGAGGCAGTGATATGAAGGGGAAAACTGGACTTGGGCTGGAGCAGCAGGGCCTCCCAGACCAGGAAAACAAGGCAATGTCCCGTAAAGCAGATTTGTTGGGCAGTAAAACAAGACTCCTCGACCCTGAGACAGGCACAAGTGGACTTTATTCCGTCTTCCCACCCTTCTGTATAAAATGCATGAATCGAATGTGACCCATAGGCATCAGGATCCTGTGCTGTGTGCCTGCTGCAGCCCACCTGGACCTCCTGGCAAGAGACGTGCGGATCTTTGGCTCTGCAAGGGCTCCTTGACCATCTCCCTGCTTCCATGGGTGTCCCACAGGCTTCCATGGGGTGTTCACTTATCTAGTCCACCTTCCCCACTCTGGCTATGGGGTGAATACTGGAGGCCACGCAGAAGTCTTGGCCAGCATCAGGGTAGGCCACTGTTCAGCCTCATAGAATCATTAGGGTTGGAAAAGACCCTCAAGATCATCAAGTCCAACCCTAAGCCTTTCAGCAGCACCCTGCCAAACCATGTCCCTACGTGCCTCAGATAGGAGGTGTGCCCAGTACACTCCCCTATTAGAGACCCCATGGCCACGCAGGAGGTAATTCTAAGCCAATAATAATTTCTGAGTGAAATAGGTGGGTATTAAAGAAAATTGCACAAACCACTTGTGTGCAGTGTCTGAATCCCGAATGCTGCAGCACTGAGCACCCAAATGAGCTGCACCACCGCCTGGGCGGGTGTGAAGCGGACAGCTAGGAAGATGTGAGATAAATGTTTCCAATTTCATCTCTTGTAACACTTTACAGTGGTGTTAGTGATCCAAAGAAATGCATGTGCCCATCTGTCTTCCTGTAGAGGGCAAAGAGGTTGGCCCGGCACAGTTTGCCCTTGGTAAATCCCTGCTGGCTGTTCCTGATGCCCGTTTGGAGCTTGGCCTGCTAGCAGGATTGGCTTCCTTGGGGCTGGAGCGAGGCTGAGCAGGTTGCAGCTCGCTCGGCCTCCATGTGCAGGGTGACATTTGCCTCTTCCCATTCGCCAGGTTCCTGTGACCTGCCCGAGCGGAGGCCGAGCAGCCTCGCGACAGCCTCAGCCAACTCCCTCAGCGCCCTCGGGTGACCCGGCAGGTGCCATGGATGCATGTATGTCCCACTAGCTGAGGTGCCCCCTGAGTCAGGCAGGGCCTCCTGCGCACTCTGCTGCTAGGATGGAGACCGGGGAGGCTTGAGGGGGAACCTCGGCAGCATGGAGTGAGTCAGGGAGGGCCCTGAGAACCCTAGGTGCCAATGTGCGCCGCTGCTTGCCCGGCGACGTCTCTCCAAGGGAGCAGCAGCAGAGTGGGCAGCAAGGCCGCTGGGCAGCAGCACCAACCAGGCCACGGCAATTCCCTGCTGTGCTGCTGCTTGGCCCCGTGTGCAGGTCCGGGCTGCTGTACGTCACCCTCCTTCCGAGCTCTTTGCCAGGAGGAATCTGCTTCTGCCAAGCTCCGCTCACCCCTTGGAACCTGCACACTGGCAGAGTCAAGGTTTCTGGTTTCCTTTTCCATTCCAGCCTGCTTTACCCCATGAGTTGCTGACTGTTCTGCTGAGGCATTCCTTCAGGGTAAACATCCTGGCTGTTGAAAGCCGGGAAGTCCCTCTGCCCTGCCCAGTGCCTGATGTGGGAGGGCTGCAGCACTCCCGCGCTGTCTGCGGCTGTGGGCAGCTCCTTTCATTTCCATTTTCATTTTCATTTTGTTGGGCACTCGGTTGCTGAGACTCCTGCAACTCCACCCTGGGTGCCGGGGAGCTCTGCAACGCAGAAGCTCTGGGCCTCCACAGAGAGCCAGAGGCTGCATTCAGCCAGGCCGGGAGGCAGAGCTCATTAACAGCAGCGTCTGCTGTGGCAGCTTTAACAGTTCAGGCAAGTGCTGCACCGTGAGCGGCGGCTCCGCAGGTACCGAGCGCGCGAGTGGCTGCCGTTGCTTTGGGAGTGGGGTGACCAGCTGGGACCTGGCTTGCTGGCCCACTTGGGCACGCGGCGGGCACCTGGCGGGGGTCGACATTAGCAGCTTGGGTGCCCTCTCTGCTGATGCCAGCAGGGCAAGTGCTGCTGGCGGCAGTTTGTCCTTCTTTGGGTGGCACCTGCTCGCCAGGGTGCTGCTGCGGGGACCAGGGCATAAACAGGCACAACTGACACCCCCTCTCTGCCGCAGATGGCGCCGGAGTCGGGGACGCCAAGTGCTGCCGCTGCCCTGCTCATCCCCAAGGCCAGGGCAGGGCGGGCGCAGTGGGCCGCGGGGCTCCTGCTGGCCCTGTGCGCTGCGGCGCTCTGCCTGGCCGGGGAGCCCCTGGCACACACGACACGCATCCTCACCTCCTACTTCGTGGCCCTCCAGCTCGGGGCAGTGCTCAAGGGCACCTGCTACTTGGCCGAGGAGATTTTCCACCTTGAGACCAGGTGAGTCAGCGTGGAGCGGGGCTGCAGCCAGGGAGCCCGGCCTGCCATGGCCTGGGTGGTGCCCTGCGGAAAGCCGCTCCTGCGCTGTTCCCATGCACGCCACTGCCACTGCCACCACCCTCCAGCAGCGCAGGGTGCTTCCTTCAGCCTCACCCATCTCGCAGCTCCTCCTCCTCCTTCTCTCCTGCCTGTCCAGTCCCTGCCAGGGTCTATGGCCCTCTCCATCCCTTTTAGACCGCAGCCCCCAGCTTGCCTGTAATGCCCGGGAAATAGATCTCAGCTCCCAGGCGTCTCCCAGCCTCAAGGCACCGGTGAGCACAGGGCGGGCACAGGGATCTGGGAGGTAACGAGTTTGTTGCTATCCAGGGCAGCATCGCATCCTCTTTGAGATCCCCAACCTGCCACAGTTGAGGGCACCCCGGGGTGTCCCAAGCAGCGGCTGCCTGCCCTGGGGCTCCCCAGCGCTTGCGGAGATGGGCAGCAAGGCGGGAGCATGTGTGGGACCCACGTCCCTCTCCCATGCAGGCATCGCGGCAGCTTCTGGAGAGCCCTGGGCGCCTGCCTGCACCTGCGCTGGCACGTGACCCTGCTGCTCGTCAGCGGCTCGGCCTACGCGGCCCTCCTCGACGGAGATGGGTGCTCGCTCGGCCTGCACCTCGTCCTCTCCTGCTTCTGCCAGCTCCTCTTCCTTGTCCTCGGGCTCCACGTAAGGCTCCATGACGGGCAGCCCGGCCCCGCTGCCCAGGTGGCGGGAAGGGCACATGGGTGATGCCACAGGACAGAGGGCCGTGCACATCCCACCTGCGTGAGGCAGCTCCCCACAGGCCAGCTTGGGCCACGCTGCCACAGAGTCCTTGGGACAAGCTCAGCCCCCAAGAGGCCGTCGCCTCGGCCCCACGTTGCTGCGCGGCCCTGAGACAGCTGCCTGCGCTCGTGCAGATGTCGAATGAGCACGGCCGCCTCAGGGTGCTGGCAGCAGCACCCTGTGCACACAGAGCCCGGCTGAGCTGAAAGCATGGGTGTTGTTAAACCTGTCAGTCGGAGGGGAAAGTGCAGCTTGTGTGGTCTCCAAAGGGTTAATTAAGCACCCGGCATGCGGCAGAGCCAGGCTCGCGCCCTCAGCCCAGATGCGGCCTCGCAGAAGGCTCTTCTTCACCCTGGTAGAGCCAGAGGGGGAAAGAGCACCCTGGTGCTGCAGGGAGGGAGAGACTGTCGGTGCTGGGAGTGCTCTCATGCATTCTGAACATCCCGTTCCTGTGACACCAGCATACAGTTCTGGCAGGAGCCATGAGTGGCCCTGGAAAGGTCACCGTGCCACCATCCCTGCTGCAGGAGCAACCCAGTAGACACTTGGGTGCCTCCTCCGGAGCATTTTGGAGATTGCAGCATCTCTTTAGTCCCCATAGGGAAGACAACCATGGTGGAAGAGCCCAAGCAGCCACCCTCACCACCAGTGTCTCTTTTCTTCCCTCCACAGAAGCCCTCAGTGGTGGAAATATCCGAGATGTCTGAGCGCTCCAAGCAGAACGTCGCTCACGGGCTCGCCTGGTCTTATTATGTTGGGTACCTAAAAATAGTTCTGCCACGTATGTAGCTGTTTCCCTGCGTTATCTCTCCTGCAGACAGAAATAGCTACTAATAACAATTCTTCCACTTTTACAGTGTTATCAGGGAAATGGGGAGCAAACTAGAGAGCAGCTGTTCTCACCCCAGCACCTCTTCCCAATCCCCTCTTCCACCAGGCCTAAGAGAGTCAATGGAGAAATTCAGCAGAGCCAACCCCAAGGTGCTGGCACACAGGGAGACCTGGAAGCTCCACATCTTGGTCCCTCTGAGCTGCGACATCTGCGACGACCTGGAGAAAGCTGACAGCAACATCCAGTACCTGATGGACCTCCCAGAAACAACCCTGACCCGAGCGGGCACAAAAAGAAGGGTCTACAAGCACAGCCTCTATGTAATCAGGGATAAAGACAAGGTATATGGAGGGAAGCGTCGGGAGAGCAGCGGCCCTTGGGACAGGACAGTGACCCCTCTCCCATTAGATGGTTGCAGCTCCCGGCAGCCTTCCATAAGGCGGGGAGCTCCTGTCCATGCCTGCTATCCTTCCCGCTTCCTCCTGCCTCTGCAGCCTTTGCAGAGGGGTTGGGGTCACTTAACCCCTCCAGGAATTGTCTTCTGTAAGGAAAAGAGCAGAAAATCTCTTCTCCAGGGAAGGCTTCCCTGTTCCTGGAGGCATCCGCTGGATTTTTCCCATTACAGTGCACACACTCATGCCATATTTCACCTGACAGTCCCTGCTGGCTCCCTTGGTAATGAGCGAGCTCCAGCAAGGCTGAAGCCCAAAGCCATGACCCACTCCAACCACTTGACCCACTGTGTTGCTGGTAAAATCCATCACCTTCCTTGGCTACCTGCTCACTCGTGAAGTGTGACATAGCCCAGGTCCCAGCTTGGGACCTTTCCGCAATGACAAAGCACTGATGTCCCTTCTCCTTTCCCCTTTGGAAAGCTCTATGTGATCCTTGATCACCCGTCAGCCCTCTTAACTCCTCAGCAAGCTTCAGCCTCTGATGTTTTGACACTGTTTTTCTGAAGAATTTTTATGGCTTTAACAATCTCCCCTTTTCCTTCCTTCCTTCCTTCCTTCTTCTTTCTTTCTTTCCTTCTTTTTTTCCTCTCTCTCTCTTTTTTTTTTTTCTTCTTTCTTTTTTTTTTCTTTTCTCTCCTTTTTTTCCTTCTTTCCTTCTTCTGTCCTTGCTTCTTTTTTTCCTTCCTTTTTTTCTCTTTCTTTTTTTTTTCTTTTCTCTCCTTTTTTTCCTTCTTTCCTTCCTTCCTTCCTTTTCCTTTCATTTTTTTGGGGCTAACCTCCTTCTGGCTTTGCATCTATTTTGGTTTCCTGCTCTCTGTGGGATGCTCAGGCATTCCCCTGTCTAGTGAAAGAGCCACCCAGAAGGTCTGACCAGAAACGAGTCCAGAAAGGGAGGCATCCACAGGGACCCAAACTCCATGGGGAAAATCCCCCACCCCAGAATCAGAGGCTGATCCGGGACTGCCCCGAGGCCCCTGCCCAGGGGTGGGCTTTGCCTGGGGCTCAGCCCCACTTCTCCAGCACCTTCCTCTTGCACCCCTGCAGCTCAGGACGTGTGCGGTGGAGTTCGCCACTCCGCTGCAGTCTCTCTACGCCATGTCCCAGGACGAGGCTGCTGCCTTCAGCCGGGAGGAGCGTGTGGAGCAGGCCAAGCTTTTCTACAGGACTTTGGAGGAGATCCTGCAAGGGGCCAAGGAGTGTGCGGGCACCTACCGCCTCATTGCATATGAGGGTGAGTGAGCAAGGCAGGAGGGCAGGGGCACCCAGCACCACACTGGCGCATTTGTGACTCTGAAGTGACCTCAGATTGGAGCAAAGGAGGGCAAATGCGCAGGAAATGGGCGGCGCTTGCCCAATATCCCAGCTTCCCTGGGCATGGCGGGGCTCTGCCATGGCAGAGGAGGGGACAGTCCCCCGGCACATGAGGATGTTTCACTGGTGGTGTCATCACAGCAAGGGGGATGCAGACAGGGCTGGTCCCTTCTGAAGCCCCCAAGGGCACCCGAGAGCAGCAGGCCTCACTGCTGGGTGGCAGGGACACCCTGCCAAGCACCCAAACCAGCAGCAGATCTTGAGGGGAAGGGCTGCCTCCCGAAAACGCTGCGTTTCCCAGGAGAAGCGGCAGTCCCAGCAAAGCCCTCCCTAGCCACGGGCAGGATGTGCGTGGGGTGCCTTGGTGGCTTCGCTCCCTGCTTTCCTTCCCGGTCTCCCCAGCTCTGCCAGGGCTTGAGAACAGCCCTCGGGATTCTCATGCAAATGAAGCTTGTTGTTTTCCAAAGCAAACTCCATGCACTCCCTGATAGGGAGAAGCTTTTCCACGCAGCAGCGAGGTGGTTCCCATCACAACAAACACTGCTGGGAATCCAGGACACGGAGTCTGTATTTTACCTCTGTTCTGGCATTTCATGCTTATTATTCCTTCTCTGGTGTGGGGAACGGGCAGGCAAGCCCTATATTTCAGCTTCGCAGGCAATTCTGTGTGTGTTGAGGAACACTGCAGAGCTTGTGCTCCCTGCATAGAGCCGTCCCCAGGCCATGGCGGTCATACAGGGTTTTGTCTCCTGCCGCAGGGTCAGGGGACGCTGAAGCCCATTCCTTGTCCCAAGAGATCTTGCGGCACCTGCAGCAGCAGTGTCGGGAGGAGTACGCAGTGTGTCCCAGTTCCCCCTGCTCCACGGACCTCAGCCTCCAGATCAGTGGGTCGGACCTGCCACAGCCTCTGCGGAGCGACTGCCCCTGAGCCCCTCTCCGCAGCCTCAGGTCTTCACTCCTCCTTCTCCTGGGCTCAGCCCTTCGCAGCATAGGACGCGCATGGCCACATTCCCCACCGTCTTGCGAGAGCTATCATCACCACAACCTCCCCGGGACCCAGTTTGCTGATGCCAACCGCAGTCCTGTGACCTGCTTCCTGTTTTATTTGTCCTTTATATTACATATTTCTTGTGTATAAATTCACTTGAGCCTTTTTAATCTGCTTTGACCTGTACCATGTCAGACACTTTCCGCTGGGGAATGTTGTGCTATTGCAAACGTTGAGCGCGCTGCCCTCACGGGCCAATCCCACCCCCACGCTCATTGCGCTCCGTCCCCAAAGTGTCCTGTCCAGAGCAGGTGCAGGGTGGGCAGGACGCCTGGGAGGGCCAGCCCAGCGGCCCCGCTCCCCACTCACGTGCCGTTTGCAAGTGGGAAACGAGCTTGGGCCTGGGAAAGACAGCACTGCGGCAGGAGGGATCCCACCGCGTTTGTGGCTCTGTGCTGAGCGCTGGCTGCGGCAGTACCCTCCCCACTCCCGCGCCCCACGGCAGCATTCCTGCAGCCCTCAGCGACGTGCCGGGTGCCCTGGCCCTGCTTCATGGCTTCCTCTAGCAGCCCTAGCGCTGCTGGCCTGGCCAGCTGCAGGGCTCCTCCCCGCAGCTTGATTCACCCAGTGCCACAGGACAGGGGCCCTCGAGAAGCCCGGCCAGGCAGGGCCCCTCCCAGCACTCTGGCCATGAGCCCGCAGGAAGTCTTGTCGGGAGAGGCCTCGGGAAGCAGGGAAGGCTCTTCAGGACGCATTGAGCACAGGTGTACTCTGAAGAGGCTCAGGGTGCTGGGGATGGCCTGGAGGCCCCTGCACCCAGGTAACTCCATCAGCTTCCGGGTCTCTCTGGGAAACCACCTGTGAACCAGCCCCAGCTCCTCCCTTCGCTCCCCACCTTCCTTCCCAGAACAGAGCTGCCCTTCCCCAGCAGCTGCTGGGCCCGCGTGAATATCAGGACTCCCTCCCTCTGACAGTAGAGAGCAGGAGGTGGGAAGCGCCTCCCACCTCTGCGGCCCGGCAAGCGCACGGGGGAGATCTGGCTGCATGTTAGCGCCACCCGGCCTGGGAATCGGAGCCTGTTTTGGGATTCAGTAAAAACTTAATCCGCAGCTTCACCTCCAGGTGCTGCAGAGGCACCACAACAGGCAGAGGAAAGGGCTGTGAAGGTAGGGGTTGGGGCAGCAAAGGCTGCTGCAAGGTGCCGGCTCCTTGGGCCTGCCAGTGGCTCTGTGTCCTTGCCGGGGCCACCGGGATGTGCCAAGCGCGGAGCTGCCTGGGCCAGGGAAAGCACCGAAGATGCAGAGCTGGGCGCCCTGCCAAGCACTCTGCAGCACGGAGCAAATCCCATGGGAAAAAAAGCAGCCCTGGGACACCTTGGTGAGGACTTTCTCCTCTGAAGGAAGGTGTGTGTTAAAGAGAAAGGCCCTGAAGGCCCTGGGGTTTTAAGATGGACTCCAGGCACAGAAACCAATATTCTGCTGTGTCCTGCAGTTCCCTGCCCAGGGGCGCTCCCTGTGGGATCACACTGTTGGGAGCTGGAAATCCCAGCTCTCCTGGGAAACTGCAGCCCATCTCTTGCTGGGCTGCAAAGGACATTGGCACCTTGGCCAGGTTGGGGTTGCTCAAATTCCAGAGCTGAAAGGCAAGAGGCATTCACAGGGACAAGGCAGCTCCCTTGATGTGGTGGCTCTTCTCGGCCCAGGCTGAGCTCTCTTCTGTCACAGCTTTTGACCATGTCCACGTATCAACCCCCAGGTCCCCAGCGCTGCCTGAATCCTTTTGGGGTGAGTGTTATACTCGGCTTGGGCAATTGATCCTTTTCATCTCCAGATTTCTGGAGTTCTGTCTGTCTCCAGAACACTGCACAGTTCTCTGGCCCCAAGCTACAGATATATCAAGGCTCTGCTTAAAACTGGAAGAACTTATTTTGAATCACGTAAGTGAATTCAGTTTGTGGTGGTAACTGGACCGCGGCTGGACTCACAGCTCATTTTAAGCAGCATAAGAAAGACCCACGACCTAGAAGAGGAATGAGGGACAATGCTGCAGCGTTCCTTGCTCTTGGCTATACTGTCACTTGTTCACGAATTGAAACCATCCTGATGCAGGTCTTTCTCCCTCTTGCTTTTGGGCTCCCTCTTGCCCATGGGACCCTGTCCTCGCAAAGGCCATTAAAAGGCCTGTTTTCAGCACACTGTCTGTTAGCGAATGGATCACAGAAAACGGGTAGCGGTTCCCATTTCTGCCTACACTCTTAGTACCTTGTGCCCACTGGGCCTTGAAGTCCTGCATCAAATAGATAGATGTCTTGGCTGTAACATTTCCTTCCAACAGGAGAGCCAGGGTGACTTTCAAAGCTTTTCAGCTGTTCTGCAGTGGCTTGGAAGCAGATGTTGGCATTAATGAAAGAGATCTGCTGGAAAACCACAAAACCTGACTCGCTGTAAAACCATTTCCAAGTGGCCCAAAGTTTTCCCGAACTTCCTGATGCGCCTGTGCCTTCCCTGTCCTCACTTAGGCATTTGGGCAGGAACTTCCTGATTTTTTTTTTTAAGTATCAAACTGGGGAACTTGCAACCTCGGGCTACTGCTTTAGCCGAGGTGGGCAGCACGAGAAGGTGCTGGGCCAGTGGTGGGGCCGCAGGGCCGGGCGGGCAGCGCGCGGTGCTCTGCTGCCCTCATCCCGCGTTCCTCATCCCTGATCGGCCGTGCTGCTGCCGCTTCTGGAGCTCTGCACAGTGCTCCAAGAGGGCCCTCGCGCTCAGATGCATTTTTTACCTTTGTGGAGTCAAACCCTGCTGTAAAAGTGGGTTTATTCGACGCGATCAGGGAGGGCAGTGTGTTCCCCAAGGACCACTTTCTGCCTACGGTTAAATTTTGCATCCTGCAATTTTTCTGCTTAAAAAAAAAAAAAAATCACGGGGCTTTAACTCTCAATTGGTATGAGGCTGAAAGTACTAGAACGTGGAACCCAGCTCTTTTCCTTTGCAAAAATGGACAAAGCATTTCAGCGTGGACCATCAAATGGGCAAATCAGGCAGACAGAAAACCACGCTCTGCCCTTGTATGTGATGCTGCTGTAACTGATACCTCATCTCTTGCCCATCCTTTGACCAGCTGTTTGGGACCATGTTGTGAACGGATAGGGAGAGCTGCAAAGGGTAAGTGAGCTCCACACAAGCCCGTGCAAGGAGCAGTAATCAGATTTTGTATCATTAGCCCACGAATGAAACACTGCAGGAGGGAAGCAGACAGGGCTGCTGCAGTTACGAGGAGGCAGCTTGAGAGCCACCTCTGTGTCCCTGCTGCTGCCTGGCCCTCTGCAGCCCTTCTTTCCACGGGCTGCCATGGGGGAAGGAAGGGTTCTCCTGGGATTCCTTCTTTCCTTCCCCATTTACACTTGCTTTTCTTGTCCCACCTTGTTCTTTCTCTCTTTTCTAGGAAGAGAAGGAAAGTAAAATTTCTGCTATTTCTTTACTCACGTTTCACATACAAGGCAGTAAAGCACTGTCATAAGAGACCTGTCTACTCATGTTTCTTGGGTGGGGAAAAAAATAGCTTCTGCTCCAGAAACCCTATCACACAGGAATCACACCCCCATAAGCCATCTTCGGAGCTACCCGAGACCCCACTTCTGGCAGTGCCCAAGAACTGTCCCATTTGCGACTCCCTTCCCCAGAAACGGCCAACTGAGCCTCCCACTTTGCCCCAAAAGAGCCAAGTGGAGCAAAATGCCTCAGTCCCTTGTGTGGCCCAGTCCCCTGGGTCCCTGGCAGAGCTCAGTCCCAGGCTCCAGAAAGAAAAGTCACAGCACTTCGTGCAGGATCCCCTGCAAGCTCCAGCCTGGCTCATTTTTGCTCTTTCCTCACCGATTTTGTCTCCAGTAAAAGCAAGAGCCAACCGAGCCGCTGCTCCCATTGTACCTGGGCGCTGTCCCGAGCCTGCCTGGGGGAGCATGAAGCTGTTCAGGGCAAGAAGGATGATGTGGGGAATCAGGGTGGATGTGGATACAGGGGAGATGCCTTGGTAACTTTCTATCCTCAGGAAAAGAAGCACTAACTTTTAATCCACTTTGGTTGGTGAGGAAAGAACCACAGCATCATCTGCACACACACAGCTGTCCTGTTCCTGAAAAAAATAGGCAGGTGGAAAGGGTTCAGTAAGGATGGGAAAGGTTCTGCCTCTCGTTCCTGCTGCTGGCACTGTCCCTGCCACAGCAAGACCATCGTCCCCGCCCCAAAACCCGCAGCAGGAAAGCACTGACAGGGGCTGCCTCTGCCCCTCAGCGACAGGCAACGAAACCTGTCCAGCCACCACAGCCAGGGGCGGCAGGGAATGCCCAAGTCCCGCATTTGGGACCAAGCATGTCCTGATAGACACCTGCCATTCAGCTCTGCCACCAGCCGAGGTCACAGCTGGCCCCTGGGGAGCTCAGGCCCGGGGCCTCCACAGGGGATGGCCTCTAGGCTCTCCCCGGGGACCTGCCACAAGAAGAGGTGCAGGGTTGGGCTGAGACACAGGCTTGACGCCTTGGCGCTCCTCTGTGCTCTGTGGCGCACGCCGCTGTTCTGCACTCTGCATCGCCTGCGCCGCGCCAGCTCCTGCTCACCTTCCCCACAGCTTCTGGGTGCAGGGACTGCACCCGCAGCTCTGCCCGTATCCTCTGCTAGGCTCCAGGCACTGCAATGCACACAGCTGGGTGACAAGGTCCCCAACCGCCCCCTTCCCAAGCTCTCCTTCTGGGGGGATGTGGAGCTGCTGCCCAAGTAGTTGCTTGGGGAGATCGAGGCAGAGCTAAAATTTACTAAAATGCCGTTCAGTCATTAAGCTGTTGCTATTAATAGACTGGAGCTGGTATTGCCGGCAGCAGACAAGCAGTCCCGCAACGTGAGGGCTTGTGCAGGCCGCTCGCATTCCCCCTGCTGCTGCCTGAGCACCCTCCCCAGGCCCTGCCCGGTTGCCACCCTGGTTGGAGGTGCTGGTGGCACAGCTGGGGCTGCCAGGTTGGTCGCACCAGGGGGCTCTTCAATCGGGAGGCGCTTGTGGAACCCTGCAGTCGCCGTGTGCACACAGCAGCCTCCACATTCCTGGGCTGGCTCCAAGTCACACAAGCCACAGCTGGCGCCTGCCTGCGCGAGTGGCCATGCAGGGACCCGGCTGCCCTGCGGCAGCCTCCGTCTTTTAGCTTTTGGGAATTCAACACCGCGGCCGAGCTCCAAACCTCATCAGCTCAGGGGAGACATTCACAGTCCTTGTCTCTCTGCACGTCTCCTTCCTCTCTCCAGCTTCGGGTAGCTGTTTCTCCCTCCACACCTGCAGTGTCTGCTCACACGCACTGGTTCCCCTATGGCTAGGAGCACATTTCCCTGCCCACAGATCGACCACAGCATCCTCTGGAGACTGCAGGTAGAGGCATAAAATGTAAGGCTTAGGAAAAGGCTGGGGGTCTATAACCTGGGTCCCTATATCCGTACTGTTGAGATCCTCCAGTTAGGAGGGAAGACAGAGACCCCAGGGCTGGGCCTATCTGCTCCAGTGTCTCCATCACGCTCTGCAGAGCCGACCCCAGGCAGCCGTGGAGGCTCTTGCTCCCTGTGACCGCTCTGTCCCCTGGAGCAGGCAGGGAGAAGGGGCCCTGGTGCCATACAGGGCTAAGCAGGCCAGGACGCACAGGATGCTCCCTGCCCCCATCTCCTCCCTTGTCTTCTTTGCCTCCTTCCCAGCCCTGCACCAAGGGAGGCTCTGGGGCTGCAGGAGATGAAGCCCCCGGGCCAATGGGTATCCCCAGACCTGTGAGTCCAAGGCTGAGCTTTGCCAGAGCGCAAAGGTGCGTGGAGGGGCAGGAACGTGGGGTTGCCCCATCCCTGAAGTCTAGCACCAGGGCAGTGTCCCCGGGACAGGGACACGGTGGCTCCGCAGGGGCCCCACGAGGCTATGGGACGTCACCCTGCTGCTTTGGCAAGGGGAGACCCCTCGTGCCACCTTGGGAGCTGCTCGCGGGGGGTCATCCCCAGACCTTGCCCGTCGCCCAGAGCCACTTGTGCGCCCAGCGGCCGCCGGTGCCGAACGCGGCCCCTTCCCGCGGTCACCCCGGCCCCGAGGGGCACCGGCGCGCGACCTCGAGGCCCTACCGCACGCCGGGCCAGGGTCTCCTCTGCGGGTCCCGTCCCGTCCCGCGCCCTCTGCGGGCCCCGTCCCGCGCCCTCTGCGCCGGGTCCGCTGCAAGGCTGCAGCGCCCCGCGCCGGCCCTCCCC
>VWPW01010763.1:96598-112059 GCA_013389825.1 Crypturellus undulatus
GCTCCCCGCGCCGGCCTCGAGATGGCGCCGGGCGCGCCGCGCGCGGCGGGAAGATGGCGGACGACAAGGTGAGCGGGCCGCGGGGCGGGCCGGGGTGTGGGGCCGCCGCGAAGGTCGCAGCCGCCGCCTACAGCGCGTGTGTTCGCTGCAGGGCTCGGCGCCGCCGCTCAAGGACCTGGCCTGCCTCAAGGAACAGCTGGAGAGTCTGCAGCGGCGCGTGGAGGGCGAGGTGCGCGCGGGCGTAGCGCAGGTGAGCGGGCCCCGCCGCCCCGGCCGCAGCTCGGCTGTGGCCCCGGGACGGATGCTCACGGCTGCTCTCCCGGCGCAGGACGGCTCTCTGCTCGCCTCCCCCTTCCTCAAGGGCTTCTTGGCCGGCTACGTGGTGGCCAAGCTGCGCTTCTCGGCCGTGCTGGGTTTGGCCGTGGGCACCTGCACGGGCATTTACGCGGCACAGAGCTACGCGGTGCCCGACGTGGAGCAGACGATCCGCGACTACCTGAGCTCGCTGAAGAAGGGCCGGGACTGAGCAGGGCACCCCTTGGCCAAGGCGACCCTGGGAGCTGCCCAGGCTTCCGGGGACAGCAGCCACGTGTGCTGGGATTTCCCATTGGAAAAATGCTCCCCATGAGGTATGGATGGGACATCAGCAGGTCTGATGCTGGGGTATTTATTAGAGTATTGTGGGAGAGGTGATGGCCCCGGTTAACCCTTCATAGCTTGGAAGTGTTGGCAGCCAAGTGCTTCCAAGCTGCTTTTTCCTCTCATCCCTCTCTCCAGATGAGGCACCCCGTGTGCCCTGCCGCCGGTGACCTCTGTGCCCGAGGAACCGGCCTGGGGCGGCTTCTGGAGGGCCGGGGCCCTCTCCTGAACGAAGAACAAAACCAATCCTGTCCCCTGCACCGGATGTAACGGCTAACATGTCTTAAACGAGCTCATTAAATTAATGGTATCTGATCTTCTCTTGAATGTTGCCTCCCTGCCCTCATAGGTAGCAGCTTGGCCTTGCTGGTGGCCGCCCGAAAATGAGACTGCTCTGTGGTGATGCTGCTGGCTTCCTGCCCAGGCCTGCAAGCGGGGTGCTTCGGAGGGGGCTGTGGGCGCTGATGCTGGTCCTGTCTGTAGCCGTGTACGGCTCTCATGCTCCCCTCTTAACCCTGTGCAAAGTGGATGGGAAGATCCCCTTCAGCTCCTCATCTGTTGTGGTTCTTATTGAACTGACGAAGCTGCTGTTCTCCCTCCTGATCCTGCTGATCCGGGACCGAAAGCTGGGAGTCACGGTATCGTGGTACCATGTTTTCCCCTTTGCCCTCTCTGCCCTGCTCTATGCCGCAAACAACAACCTGGTGGTTCACATGCAGCTCTTCATGGATCCCAGCACTTTCCAGGTCCTGAGTAACTTAAAGATCGTCAGTACCGCTCTCCTCTACGGCTTCTTCCTGCGCCAAAGACTCTGCCTGCGGAAGTGGCTGGCTCTCCTCCTGCTGACGGCTGCGGGGGTTTGCTACAGCTGTGGAGGCCTGCAGGACCCACACGAGCCCGGCAACCCCTCCAAGATGCAGCTGCACGTCACGCCAGTGGGTCTGCTGCTCATCTCCGTGTACTGCTTCATATCGGGCTTGTCTGCTGTCTACACAGAAGCTATCCTGAAAGCCCAGGCTCTACCTCTCAGCCTCCAAAACCTCTTCCTTTACTTCTTTGGGGTCCTGCTCAATGTGACTGGCCACTTCTGGAGCAGCACAGAGGGAGGTTTCCTGGAAGGCTTCTCCTCCTGGGTGCTGGTCATCGTGGTGAGCCAGGCCTTGAATGGCTTGATCATGTCCGTGGTCATGAAGCACAGCAGTAACATCACCAGGCTCTTTGTGATCTCCTGCTCCATCTTGGTCAATGCCTTCCTTTCTGTCACTCTCTTTGACCTGCAGCTCACCCTGTTCTTCTTCATTGCTGTTGCAAGTATCAGCCTTGCTGTTCACTTATACTATGGGGTCATGTAGCTGCTGCCTCCTGCCCTGCATGCAGCACCAAGGCAGCCCTTAGTTGTTATTTAGGGGTGTCATGGTCATTCGGGGGCTGGCTTGCATTAGAAGCTGCTGCTCAGCTTGTCAGCCTCCCTGCCTCTGTATGGGCACCCGACAAGGCAGGGTGGACGAGTAAGAGTTACTGCTGAGCTTAAGCAGAGGCACAGAGGGCTTTGGGCAGTGCCTAGCAAGGACACCAGGAGGAGCACTGAAGGGAAGTGCGCTGTCCCTATTTCCAAAGGACTGGACCCAAAAATGCTGGCTTTGCGCCTTCCTCTTGTGCCCTGTTCTTTGCAGGATAGTCCTCCTTGAAGGGCCCCACCCAACTCCTGAAGCTGGGGAAAGGGGCCTTCAGCCCAGAAAAGATGGGCCCAGACCTCTCTGCCCCTATTTTAGCTGTGCACTGTGTGTGCACAGCAGTGCACACACAGTGCACAGCAGTGGCCCCTGTGTCACAGTGACCCATCTTGTGAGAGCTGGGACACGCCTCGGCCTGGCCTGGCCTGACCCTGCCCAGATGGGCTCCAAGTGCCTTTGGAAGGAGAGACGGCTCCGTGTCCTGGGGTTCCTGTGCCAGCAGTGGGCCCAGCCTCCGGAACAAATCCCGGTATGTGACACTGACCAGCTGCTCCCGCCTGTCCGCTGCTCACCAAAGAGCACGCTCTGCCCCGTGCTGCCCGGTGCGCCCAACTCGAGGGTCCCTCTGGGCTGTGTGCGGTTACCGAACCCTGCATCCCGCATTGCTCTGCGGCCCTTTTGATTCCTGTGCTGCTGTTGGCCCTGCTCTGGAGGAGCCTGGCACTGTGTTCCTCAGGTCCTGGACGAGGATCCTGGGCACCCAGGAATATGAGGAAGAGGCTTTTCTCCTGCTAGGCTTTTAGCAGTGCCAGTCCTCTACCCAGGGCTGTGTGTTGCTCTCTGGAGAGCCTTCTGCTCTAACCTGAGGTCTCTCCCCACCTCCTCCCAACGCGTTTCCAGCCCCAGGTCCTGGCCAAAACCCCCTGTCCCGGGGGCCGTTTGCCCCTCCTGGGTGCAGTGAGGCCGCCCTGCTCAATGCTGAGCAGAGGCGGAGTGTGAGTATGCGGGCACCATTCTGCCCACTCCCCGTGGGGGAGATGGCACTTGGATTTGCACGGCCACTGCTGCCGGCTAGTTTCTGGCCAGCAGCAGGGGTTGGTGCTGGCTTTGCCGGGGTTATTAAAGTTGCTATTCAACAGCTCAGTGTGTTTGTGCTCCTTGCAGCACAGCATCTGTTTTGTTTGGCAGAGCCTCTGCTCAAGGGGCCGGCAGTGCAGCCGTTGGTGAAGGGCACCCACTTTATTCCACAGGGCAGCACCTCCCAGGCAGCGGAATGTCCCATGGTGCCCATTTGGCTCCCACCGCTTTGCTTGTGTGCATCAGCGCGAGGCCTGCGGGTGCCCGTCCTGCCTCAGTACCTTGGCTGCCTTTGAGGTCTGGGTGCAGGTGGTGCCCGAGCCCCTGCGGCCGCCTGCCCCACCGCACAGCAGGGCTTTCCTGGGCTGGGGGAGAGGGGTGAAAAGCCCTTATGTCTAGGAGAGCCCCATCGCAGCACCCCCATGGGACTCCTGCCATCTCCAGAGCTAGAGGGGGTTGGATTGGAGGATGTGCCCTGGGGGGCTGGGCTGTTATACCACGGCCTGTCCCTCCGCTTGGCGTCAGGGCTGGCAGCTCGCACGCGCCAGGGGTGTGGGCCTGGGTGGCAGGGACCTGAGGATGTCCCCTCCTTCCTGCGGCGTGGCCGCGCCCACTGCCCCAGGCTCCTGGCTCGGGGTGTCTGCGTGGCGGCACTGGCTGAGCCTCGCGACCCGTCTGCCCACAGCTGCTGGTTGTGTGCGGAGAGCTCCATGGCATCCCGGAGCACCTCCTGCAGCAGCGTCCGGTACCGCTGATCCAGGGCTTCTGCCCGCTCCTCTGCTGAGTGCTGCTGCGCCTGGAGCACCTGCGGGGACAACCAGGGCTGCCTATGGCAGCCCCGGAGCTGTCCCCATGCTCTGCCAGCAGGGCCATGCTGGCAGCGTGAGCACACAGCCCAGGCCCACCTGCAGTGCATGCTGCCGCCAGGCCTGCCTCTCCTGTCGGTGGCTGTGCAGCAGGGCCTCCAGATCCTGCTCAGCCTCCTCGCGCTCCCTCCGTGCTGCCTCTAGGCTCTGGCCAAAGACAGCCACCTTCTGCCGCCAGCGAGCCGTGTCCCACTGCAGGACAGAGACAAGGACAAGGACAGAGCTGCTCGAGGTTCTGGCCTGCTGCCTTTCTGCAGGAGAGTGGCTCCGGGCAGGCAAGGGAGCTGGCCAAGAGAGCCAAGGGCCTCCTGGCTGGTATCAGGAACAGGGTGGCCAGCAGGAGCAGGGAAGGGATCGTCCCCCTGTGCTCAGTGCTGGTGAGGTTGCCCCTCGAATCCTGTGTTCAGTTTTGGGCCCCTCACTACGAGAAGGACATTGAGGTGCTGGAGCGTGTCCAAAGGAGGGCAGCAGAGCTGGAGAAGGGACTGGAGCACAGAGCTTACGAGAGCGGCTGCAGGAGCTGGGGCTATTCAGTGTGGAGAGGGGGATGCTCAGGGGAGACCTTATCACTCTGCAGCTACCTGAAAGGAGGATGTAGTGAGGCGGTGGGGCGTGATCTCCAGAGTATCTATCAATAGGACAAGAGGAAATGGCCTAAAGTTGCCGGGGAGGTTCTGGTTGGACATTAGGAAAAATTTCTCCACAGAACAGGTCAAGCATTAGGACAGGCTGCCCAGGGAGGTGGTGGAGTCCCTGTCCCTGGCAGTGTTCAAGAACCATGTGGATGAGGCACTTAGGGACATGGTTTGGCAGGATGGTGGTGAAGGGCTTATGGTTGGACACGATGATCTTGAAGGTCTTTTCCAACTTAATGATTCTATGAGAAGGGTTTAGTTCAGCTCCAGACTCTCCTTGGTCCTGCTCAGGCCCCCGCTGCACCCACCTTCCCGCTCACCTCATGGCCGGACGCTGCCTCGTCCCTGAACTCCCGCTGGAGCAGCAGGCGGTGTTGGGCCTGCAGGCGCTGCCTCTGGGCCTTGGCCAGGGAGAACTGGACCTCGAAGGATGGGCACGGCTGCCACAGGCTCCCAGCCTGGCAGAGAGCAGTGACGGTTCAGGCCGGCCCCCAGGGCAGCAACCCCTCGCTCAGCCCCAGGCAGGGACCTCGCTCTCTGCGCCGGCCCCGCTTGGTGGCCGTGTTGCTTCGCCCGATGAAGGTGCTTCTGGCATGCCCCGTCCTGCGGTCCCAGGGGCCCGGCTGTTCCCTTCGCAGCAGCTCTCGGCAGCACTGTCTCCTTGTTGGGAAGAGGGACGCGGCAGGAAGGAGAAGCCAGGCTGAGGAAAGCCATGAGCCCCTCTCCCAGACCCCTGCCCATGTCCCAGCCACTCTGTACCTCCCTCCTGCCGCCTGGCTCCATCCAGGGGCTCTTGGGTGCACACGTGTTTGCCCGGTGCTGGTTTCCCTGCAGGGACCAGGTCCTGTGGGAGCAGGAGGGAACATTATGGGAATGTCACAAAGTTGGAGGGTTTTTCTTGCGTCCAGGTTGTCCCCACAGACGGTAACTTGTTCTGTGCCCACCTCAGCACCAAACAGATGGATCTGGTTAGCCCTGAATGCCTGGGTTGCCATCTGCTTCTTCTCCCACCTCTGGCTCTTCAGCACCTGGAAAAGGGGTGCCGGAGACCTCCAGACACAGCAGAGCTGCAGGGGCACATCCCGCCCCACTGCACCCTCCACCAGGCATGGCACCCCCAGCTCCCTCCCATGCCCGCGGCACCACACAAGGGTTTGTGACACCAGGACACAGCCAGGACCTCATCCACGTGAGCCAACGGTGCCACCCTTGTTTCCAGCCGAGGCACATGGTGCCCAGGGCACCCCTTACCTGCAGCTCCCGCAGGGCTTTCCGCAGCCGGGCCACGGCTCTCTCCTGCTCCGGGCGGGTGGATCCAGCCAGGAGCTCAGCCCGCAGCCCTCCGATCTCTGCCCGCCGCACTGCCGCCTCCCGTGCCAGGTCCCAGTGCGTGGGTGAGACCGTCTTGGCCAGCCCCTTCACCCACTCAGCCAGTGCCAGGGCTGCCAGGATCTCTTTTCCTGAAGTGTCTGCAAGAGGAGCCAGCCCTGGATGCCTGGGTGAGGGCTGCAGTGTCCATGGGCCCCAGGATGTCCCAGGGCCTGGCCTGTTGGTCACCACAGGCATCCCCAGGCAGTCCAAGAGTAGATCCAGCTGCCCGGAAGATCCAGGGCAGAGCCTCCTGCGGCGCTTGGGCCCTTCCCGGGTACCTGGCAGTGTCACGCACAGCAGCAGGAATGTGAGGCTGTTCCCCTCCAGCAGCCACTTGATGATCCAGGGCAGGGAGCCGGTGCTGGCCGCCAGGGGTCCTGTTGCCAGCACCCTGAGAGGGAACCTGCGGAGGGGGCAGTGTGGGGCATCCTTGGGGTGCCAGTTCCCTCCTGCCCCTCTGAAGCCCAAACAGTCTCTCTTAGAGGTTCAGGATCCCGTCCTCCACCTCCCCTCCCACCCGGCACCACTGCTCCATGGCACAGCACCGGCCTCAGCCCCGAGGCTGCAGCAGTGGCGGCTCCTGTACGTACGGCTCGTGACCTCCAGGCACTGCCAGGATCCTGAGGGCTGAGCGCTGTCTCCTGCCTCCCTCCAGCTCCCGCTCCAGGGTGAGCGTGAAGAGGCTGCTGGGCCTGCGGAGGGCAGGCGGGTGAGGCAGGGCCCCGCGCACCAACCCGCTGAGCCGCACAGCCCCCGCAGTGCCCCTGCCTGCGCCGCCCCGGCCCTCACCCCGGCGCAGCGAAGCATCCGCCTGCCGTGGGGCGCTGCCCACCAGCCAGGCCCCACGCATAGACACGCATGGCAGCTTGGGCATCAGGCACGGCGATTTCCGTCACCTCTTCCACCATCCTGGAAGCAGAGGGCGCCGCGAGCGAGCGAGCAAGAGGGGCCACATTCACCCGTCCCCAAGGGTCACCCCACGCTTCCCCCAGCTGGGCGCTGGGCTGGGCACTGTGCCCAGCCTCATGCCCCACCAGCACCTGCGTGCAGGTGTGAGGAGCACGGATACCTACAGGCCCAGGGGTGCCACATCCATCACCTGCAGGGCTTGGCTGCCAGGACGGAGCAGGTCCCAGGCTCCTCCCTGCGCACAGACCTGCAATGGGACAACACTGGGCACAGAGTGGTGGTCGCCATTGGCTCATGCCCATGTGGCCACAGAAACTGGGAGGGGATATGTCTTGGAGCACCTGCAGTATTTCCAAGACCAGGGATGGGGACAGTCACTGCCCTGGGACATACAAGCGCAGGCAGAGCCTGGCAGGTCCTGGCTGCTTCTCAGAGCCCAAAGCAAGGGCCTGGCCTGGCAGGGGAAGCTGGCATTGCCTTGGTGCCAGCTGGGCACAGGTGGGAGAGTCTTTCAGGCCACCAAGAGGGGTTGGCGACAGCGAAAGCCCAACCACATGATGGGAAAGTTGGCGTTAGAGGTCTGCCTGTGCCCACATGCTGCTGGAGCAGGGCAGGTGACAGCCCCTGCAGAAGTTGGGAGACACCCCATGGGCAGCCCCGGCCTCCCTCACCCACAACATCCTCTGAGGAGATGAGAAAACCCGAAATCGCAACATCTCCAGCCCCTGGGCTCAGGCACTGGTGCTGTGCCAGCCACAGAGCAGGGCAGGGGCCGGCTGGTGGCAGTGGGGGCCGGGGCTGCCTGTCCAGCCAGCCCTGCTCCCACCGTACCTGGACCAGGCTGACGGTTTGCAGGCACTGCGCGTCACCCTCTGCAGCCTCCATCTCTCGGAAAACGCTGTCGAGGACCTGGGGATGAGCCGGCCGCGCCGGGAGCCACATGGTCCTGGCACCCGTGGCTGGGGCTTGGTGCCGACTGGATGAGCCTGGCACCGCCAGCCAGATTGGGAAGCTGGAGCCCAGCAGGGCATGTTGGACACTGGCACCTGCCCCCAACTCTTCCTTTACCTGCCACACAATGTCCTGGAGTGGCAGCTGTGTCCCAGGACCTTGGGGGCCCCACAGCAGCAGGGACACGCTATAGCCAAGGGGCACCAGGGCCAACTGGGGTCTTGCCAGCTCCAAAACCTTCTCCTGGAAGGAGAGACATAGATGGGATAGCAGGGAGGGCATGGCCCAACTGGCATGGCCTGGCACAGATGGCACAGTACAAATGGTAGAGATTAGGTAGCACAGCATAGATGGTGTGGTATGGATGGCACAGCACAGATAACATGGCACAGGAGACAGGGCACAGCATGGCACTCATGGCATAGCACAGACGGCGTGGCACAGGTAATATGGTGCAGATTGCATGACAGAGCACTCAAGAGGATACAGGAGACAGATGAAAACAGCAGCAGAGGCCCATGGAGGACTAAGCCCCAAATACCAAACACTGCCCTGAGAAGGTGGCGGTGGCACCGGATCCACCTGGAGAGGAGCCCGGTGAGCGGCAGAGCCACCCACCCTTGCTGGGGACCAGCACAGCCCTGCATCACCCAGTTGGGAAGGGACAAGGGGACTGGGGTCCAGAAGGAGGACCAGGGCCCACAGTACCTGTCCTGCATCCAGGTGAAAGACGCCATCAATGGCCAAGCAGCTCTCCTGGCATGAAGGGATGAGCACATTAATGGTCAGCTCTCCCTCATCCCAGGGCGACCAGCACAGGCTACAGGAGGGGCTGGGATGTGGGCAGGGTCCAGGGGGCCGGGCACCAACCTGGAGCCTGGCGGAGACCCCCTTCCTTCTCCTGATGTCCTGAGGGACATCAGGACCCACCACTACGTCTATGCCAGAGAGGCATAGACGAAATCAAGCAAACCTTTCTGCACCCACTGGTGTCCCAAGTGTGACAGGCTGCTACTGGGGTCCTGCTCTGGCAGGTGGCTGGGATGGGTCTCCTGCTCCCATCTCATCCTTCAGGAACCTTCATCCCCTGAGCCTTCTTGTCCCTACCACTCTCACCTGGACCCCCTTCTCTGCAAAGAGGAGCTGTGCGGGGTCTTTGCCGGCAGTCTGGCTCTCCCTTGGCCCTGTAACACCAAACAGGGTGATGTGGGGAAGGGGGACATCACCACCAGACCCCCTAGCCGCCCGTGCAGCCAGGCCCCAGGGGGGTCCCCTCTCCCGTCGCCCCGAGCCCTCCCGCTGTGCCACGGCGCAGGATGCCCTCTCCGCACCACCGCCCCAGCCAGTGCCACCCGTACAACCCAGCTCCCAGTGCCACCACAGTTGCTGCTGTCCCCAAGGTGGCAGCACCCTAACCAGGTTCCCTGGGGAGGGTTTGGGGCAGGATCCCCTTCCCTGGCCCTACCTGCTTCATGCTGCAGCCCGACAGCAGCTTGTACACGCACATCTCGCTCGGCCTGGAGGGACACACGGTAGATGGGGAGTGGGTCCTGGACGAGCCCCTCGGGCCCGGGCAGCATCAGAGCACCCGGAAGGCAGAGGACAGACGCCCCCGCACCAGCCTGCGCTGTCCCCCCATGGACATTCACCTCCTCAGCGTCCATGAGCAGCTCAGTGCGAGCAGAGACACTGGCGCTGGGGGCAGGATGGGCGATGAGGTTACAAGGGGCGATCGTGTTTCCGTGCATTATTGATAGGTGCCAGGCACGGCCACGCGGGCAGAGCCGCGCAAGGACAGCCCGGCCTGGCGGTGTCGCGTCCTGCAACACTGAGCTCAGCGATGCCGGAGACTGTCGCACATGGGGCTCTTTGGTGGCAATGACCTCCAGGGGGCCTCCTCCAGGCCCTCAGGCAAAGAGGATGGGACAGGTGGTAGTAGCCAGGGCTCTTCCTGGGGTGCGAGGCCAGATGTCCCCATGTCACTTGTGCATAATTGATTCTGGGTTGGTAAAGTGTCCTGGGGCACCTGTGCCCTGTGGTCCAGCTGCCCCTGGCACTGCCACCAGCTCCAGAGGCCGATGGGACCATGGAGGCCGACTTGCCCGCTGTTAGCACGCACCCAGCTCCACAGCTGACATCCTCGCAGGCTGTGAGCAGAAGGAGAGAAACTCGGGACCATTGTGGAGGTTTTCTAGACACAAGGAGCAACCACAAACCATGGAACTATGTTTATTTGAAATCAGTCATACCACGGAAGCACAGAAGGAAGTGCTGAAGCCAGGGTCTCCACGGTGCATAGAACCGCAGACAGAGGGATGTGAGAGAGACGTCCCAGACAGCCTCTGCATTTGGATGGGACCAGGCCCCAGAGGGAGACACACACATTGGTCTCATGTCTGCCACTATTCCCCTTTGCAGAAGGAGATTATGGAGCTGCTCCTGCTCCCCTGAACCTCTGCTTCCCTGAGTGCCTTCAGCTATGAGGGTAACGCCAGGTTGCACATGAGCCATGACTACAAATGGGGCAAATAGTATCTGTGTCTCTGTCAGCAGGAGTATGGACAGTGAAATGGGAGTTCAGATCACCCCCTTGGTTTGGCAGAGGCCTCACCTGGGTGCTGCCCAGGGAAGGCAAGGCTTGGGATTTTAAGACAAAAGGATTTCTCCTTCCTGGTTCACTGGATGGAAGCTGCTGCTCCCCATTCCCAGGTGAAGCCAGTGGTGAGTGCAAATATTGACCCAAGGTGTGGACATAGCCAGTCCCATGGATCAAACATACCTTAGCCAGCACCACCTAAACACCTCCAGCAGACACAGGAGCCCTCACTCCATCCCTCCCCTCCAGCTAATCAGACCTGGAAACTGCTGGTGTCACATACCCTGTGTCCCCAGACAGGTCCACACCTGCAGGCCCTCCAACCCTCCATCAGGCCTCCAAAACCACCCAGGATCCATGCCTGGTCCTTGGGCCTGATTTATCCAGTCTCCTGCTCTGATCTTGGGTCTTTCTAGACTCTGGTTTCCTTCTCAGTGGATCATCCAGCTGGGGTTTGCTAGCAGGTAACACGCAGCCAACACACACACACCGAGGCACAAAGCATAGAGAGGGAGTTCCACCGAAAATGTGGGCACCAGGCACAGGGTTTAACAGCGCTGGGATCATCTGCCCAAGAGGAGTCTCAGGGGGATCTGAGAGGAGCTACTTGGAGGGAAGTGCAAGCATGAGGGAGCCAAAGGCCTTTTGCTTGGGACAGACAACATAAAGGGGCAATGGGCACAAACTGGGACTTGTGAGGTTCCCACACCCTCTCTGGAAGGCTGCAGCCCTGGACAGAGCACAGCGAGGGCAAAGTCCATGCTTGAGGCTTTCCAAGACTTGACCAGACAAAGCTGTGGCCACCCTGAGCTAATACCTAGCCCTGCTCTGTGGGGAAGGATGGACTGGGGGCCCCAAAGAGTTTCCCACCAGCACATCAGGTACCTGTGAGATTTCCCATAGGCAGCTCCCAGCTTTGCTCTGAGGGATGCACTGGTGGGAATGGTCCTATGCCCCCTTCACAGCCCTACGACAGGCCTGGAGCAGCCCGTACTTGGACCTGGCCAGGCAGACCACACCGGCCACGCAGAGTATGGCAAGGATAATGCAGATGGGAGCGATCACCGCGGCCCTGTTGCACTGCAGTACCGAGATGGACACATCTTTCACCAGAACGTCCCGGTAGCGAGGGGGCGAGTGACACACGTAGTCCTGGGGCCAGGCTGGCCCAAGGTGTCCCATTGCTGCCAGCCTCTGGATTGCCCCAGCTCCAGAGCACGAGCAGTTGTAGGGGTTGCCAGCGGCAGCCACATCCCTGAGGTGCCCCAGGAGCCGCAGCTCATCCCATGGCAGCTCCGAGATCAAATTGTCATCTAGATAGAGGACTTCCAGCATGGGGCAATTCTTCAGGAAGGAGACGTCTTGCAACATGTTTTGGCTGAGGAGGAGCATTTTCAGAGAGCCGAGAGAGATGTCTAAAGTACGGAGGTGGTTGCAGCTGATGTCCAGCACCTCTAGATTGGGTGGCAGAGGCGGGAGCACTTGATCCAAGCCTGTGCGAGACAAGTTCAAGGACTGGAGGGATACTGGCCACTGGCAGGAGGAGGCAGGGCGGGCAGTGAGCCTGTTCTGGCTGATGTCTAAGTGCTGGAGCTGCTGTAGCAGCTGCAGGCCCTCGCACGCGCCATGGTAGGACGTGAGGTTGTTGCGCCGCAGGCTTAGCGCCCGGAGCTTGGGGAAGGCGTTCGGGCAGAAGGCGGCCGCCAAGCTGCCGTCTGCGAGGCTGTTGTGTGCCATGCCCAGGGAGCGTAGCGCACCGAACGCCCTGCCCACGGCGCAGGGCAGCGTGGTGATGTGAGAGCCCGTGACCACCAGCTCCTGCAGGGTCTCCAGCCAGCGGCTCAGGCTGGAGAAGCCCTGCTCGTGGCCTGTCACCGGCACCAACGTCACATTGTGGAAGCTCAGCGTCGTTATGGGCAAGTTCTGCCCGGCCATTTCACTCCAGTTGCTGCTCCCCACAAAGGTGCAGCTCTCAAACTCCAGCTCCTGCACCTGAGTGTAGGAGAGGAACTTCAGGACTCGGGCGAGGAGGACCACAGGCACCAGCAGGTCCCCGAAGACGAGTTTCCTGATGCTGAGGCTTTCCAGGATCTCGATGGCAGAGGGCTGCAGGTCGCCAACAGGCAGGGTTGTGTATTTCTCTAGGTCGCCCCCCCAGAACTCCACGACGGAGGCCGGGAGGCACTGCACAATGCTGCCCACGCTCTCCTCGGACAGCCTGCGGCACACGCAGTGCTCCTCGGTGCGATTCAAGACGCACCGGCCTCCCCCTTCCACCAGGTCCAGTGCCAGCAGGAGGAAGATGGCCCCGATCATGGCGAGCGGCCTAGGAGGGAGGAGAGCAACGGGAAGGGCTATGGCGGTGGCTGCAGAAGGGCTGCAGCCCAGCCTGGCAGAACCGGGGCCCAGCACCCTCTGCTGTGGGATCTGGTGCTGAAGCACTCGAGAGCTACATGAGGGCTCCTCGGGGGCTCTCCCCAGCCCAATCCCCCAGATCCCCCAAAATGGCACTGAGACACAAATTTCATGCCTGGGCTATCCTCCCTGTTACTAAGCGTCCGACAAAGCTTGAAGATCAGGAAAAACTGGAACAGCTGACCAAGGTGGAGTGAAGCTGGAGCTGCCAGTGCGGGAGGTGGGAGAGCTGCAGCTCTGAGCTCCGGCCTGGCCCGGCGCCGTCGGGGACAGGAAATTGCAGAAGAGCGCTTCATATTTTCCTTTTTTCCTTTTCCATCTCAAGCAGGAATTTGATTCATAGGCAGCTGCCCTGGGGACAGTTGCAAATCCTTTCTGAGGCTTCCTAACAGCCCCATCCACGCCGGGTATCGCGTCTCTGCCCAGCAGAGGGGAGAGGCTTAGTAACAGCTTGCAGAAAAAGCAGCAGCCAAAGATTAAAATTCCTAAGGCTGAGCTGCCCCCAGCCCATGGAGGAGCCCTGCAAGAGGGGAAGGAGCTTTGGGTGCAGCCTCTGGCTTGGAGCAGCTCTGCAGCTGGCCCCAGCCCAGGGTGGCCCCAGGCACTGTGTGGCAGAGCCTCTGAAACCTCCGTGGACGGCGACTCCCACCTCCCCAGGTCCGCCACGGGGCTGCACCACCCCCCCAGAGAGAATACGACCCTCCCGGCACCAAGCAGCCCTCGCATGAAGGCTCCCCGCGCCGAGGGAGCGCCGTGGAGCCAGGTGGGGGTGTGCAGGGACTCACCAGCCACGTCGTCCTCTGGAGCAGTCCCCGCGCAGCGTCTACTTCTTCCTGCCGCTGCCAGCACCTCGGGGCAGCTGCCAACGGCGCCACGAGTGCCTTGCTCTCCGGAGCCGCTTCCTTCCCACTGTTCCGCTTGTGTTTAGTGACAGCCCCGTCCTGCTGCGCCACCCGCCCTGATCCGCACGCTGGGGCGGCAGGCGCCTGGCAGCTCCCATTGAGGAACTTCCTGGGCACGATGGGGCCTCACGAGCCTCCAGGAGCAACCGCCCCACATTGCTTCTGCTCCACTTTGCTGTGGCTAAGGGCTCCGAGGTCAGCACGGTGGCCCCGGGCTCCGGCAGGGAGTTGTGCTCTGGGTGCAGCTTTGCTAGGAGGGAGTGAGAACAAGGCGGGTTGGGGCACCCTGAATGCAGCTCAGCCCCTGCCTCCAGGCGCTCCTCAGATTCCCATGTCCCACCTAGAACAGGGACAGTTAGTGAGAAGATGTTCTTTGTCCCTGCTGCCCCTCTCCATGCTGCGAAGGGCACTTCGAGGCCGGGCATCCCCGGCCAGGCAGGCTTCTCGGTTTGGCAGAGGCAAGCACGGCGCCAGGCTCCCGATGTTACTGCCGGTGCTGCCTGCTCTGAAAGCAAGAGGTCGTTTCGCAAGGCTAGGCTTTGCCTCCCCAGGGATTTCTCAGCACCGCTGGAAGATGCAATCCCTGCTTGGCTGTCACTGTGACCCAGGAGGAAGGAGCCAAGGGCTCAGCACAAGAACTTGTGGGTCCGGGTGCCCGGTCCCTGTTCCTCGGCATTATGTGGGGCAGGCAGAGGGAAGAGCTCTTTCCGCTGGTTACAGGCACGGCAGTTCCTCTTCTTGCTCGCAGCCCTGCGGGCTCAGAGTTGCACTAATTTCATTTCCTTTTTGTGAGCAATCCAGTGAGCCCCCTTCTCTTGTCTCCAGTTATGCGAAACCACTTCTGTGCAAATTGCTGAAAAGTCATAGCAGCCTTATTGAGTTCTCCTTGCTACTTCCCTTGCAGAAATCAGTGTTTCTAACTCTCTGGATCTGACACTTTTTATTTCTTTTCCTGTGCTACCTGCTGCAAATTTTCCCAAACAGCCACTTCTGGAGAAAGCGGAGCTCCTCCATCCCCTCAGCTTCCAAAACGTTTAATTTTGCACCCATCCTTTGGATGACGTCTTCCTGGTGGATGCTCGGACACTTGAGATCTGCTGTCCTACATCTTTAGCCCTGCAAGGCTGGTGTCCGTCCTGCCAGGAGTCTCCATCACCCGCGTACGTTCAGCTCTGCATCCCCACGGGAGGCCTCATCACCTCCTGTATGGAGGCCAGGGCAGAGCATGACCTCGTACTCACATGCGCTGGCCATGGAGGCCACGGCCATGCATGCTGTGGGCAGGAAGGTCATGGCCATGGATGCCATGGGAAGGGGTGCCATGGGCATAGATGCCATGGCCATGGATGCTGTGGGAAGGATGGCGTGACCATGGATGCTGTGGCCATGGATGACATGGGGAGGGATGCGGTGGCCATGGATGCAGGGGATGGCAGTGGCCCAGGCTGGTGTCGCTGGTGGCACTGGGGGCAGATGTGCACGGGCACTTCCACCGCCCCACGAGCCCGTAGGGAAACAGGATCCCGGGAAGGGGGTTCGGGATGCCGGGACAGGGGGCGCGCTGGGGACCGGGGCGGGGGGGCCCCCGGACAGGACACGCCCCGTGCTGGGCACGCCCCTCCGCCGCTTCCGCCCGCCCCTGGCCC
>VWPW01010763.1:119845-130768 GCA_013389825.1 Crypturellus undulatus
GGGCACAGGTGGACGCGCAGCTCGCGCAGGCCGCGGCCCAGGCCCCGCGCACCGCCCGTCGCCATCTTCCGCCCGCCCTTGTCGCGGAGCCGCCGCCGAGCGTGGCCAATGGGGGAGCGCGCGGGGGCCGGGCGGAAGGGCGGCCTGTGAGGGCGGGCGGTGCTTCCTGCGTTGGGCGATTGTGCGCAACGGGACAAGATGCCGGAGCGGGACAGTGAGCGGCGGGGCTGGGGGGCGGCCGGGGACGGCCGGAGGCTGCACGGGGTGGGGGGGACACGCGGACGGGGCTGCCGTCGCCGCGCGGGGGTGGCCACGGGGGCGGCTCCGAGCCTCCCCTCCCTTCCTTCCCCCTCCAGGCGAGCCCTTCTCCAACCCGCTGGCCCCCGACGGCCACGATGTGGACGACGCGCACCCCTTCCACCAGTGAGTACCAGGGCCGACCCACGGCGTCCCCTCCGTGTCCCCTCCGGTGTCCCCTATGGCCGGTGACCGTCGCCTCTCCTTCGCACTCACCTCAGGTCCAAGCTCACCAATGAAGACTTCCGAAAGCTGCTCATGACCCCGCGGGCGGCGCCCACCTCTGCGCCCCCCTCCAAGTCTCGCCACCATGAGTGAGTAGCGGCAGCCCCGCGGTCCGGTCCTCCCTCCCGGCTCTTTCTGTCCGTGTCTGCACTCTGCAACGGGGCGCTTGAAGGCCTGTGCAGGCAGGGGTGAGGGGAGGACTCGACCCCTGCTTTGTGCTCCATACAAGCTGCCTGTGCATTGGTGCAGCTGACTGGATAAATAAGCTGGAACTATTAGAATTACAGAGCAGAATTTTATGTGCGCGTTAACCTCTGTGGAAGATCTCCAGGGGCAGCCTGGGCTGTCTGTTTTGTGGACACCCTTGCACACCCCAGTGCCCTGTTGTGGCCGTCCTGTGCCACTGCCTTTGCGGCTGCACAGCTCATGGCGCGCGTGGCTTCTCACCCCTCTCCAGGATGCCCCGGGAGTACAACGAAGATGAGGATCCAGCTGCTCGCAGAAGGAAAAAGAAAAGGTAAACGAGGAAATTGATGCCTCGGGAGATGCTTTCTCATTACATCCCCTTCTCTGGAACCCCATAGCTCTAACACCAAGGTCTTTCTCCAACCCAGCTACTATGCAAAGCTGCGGCAGCAGGAGATCGAGCGCGAGAGGGAGCTGGCCGAGAAGTACAGGGACCGAGCCAAGGAGAGGAGAGACGGTGTCAACAAGGACTACGAGGAGACGGAGCTCATCAGCACGACTGCCAACTACAGAGCTGTGGGGCCCACCGCAGAGGCGTACGTGAGCCCGGGGCCTGGCCTCGTCCTGTTCATCTGCTCCGGCACGACTCTCCTCACTGGCTTCCTTCTCACACAGGGATAAGTCAGCAGCGGAGAAGAGGAGGCAGCTGATCCAGGAGTCCAAGTTCTTGGGTGGTGACATGGAGCACACTCACTTGGTGAAGGGGCTGGATTTCGCGCTGCTGCAGAAGGTGAGCCTGGACGTTGCGCTTGGCAGTTTCGCTTGTTTTTCCCCTTCCATCCTCTTCCACTCTAGTGGCGGAGGGTAGAGAGAAGGTGGTGGTTGCTGCTCACAGGCTCTTTACTCCAGCGTGTTCCAAAAATAGCTTGTTTTTTTCTGTAGAAGATTTAGAGGGGCTGGGGATCTGGAGGAGGAACTCCTGGTGCTTCACATGAGCGTTGGTCTGTAATGCTTGGATTTGCTTTGTGGCCAGGTACGAGCTGAGATTGCCAGCAAAGAGAAGGAGGAGGAGGAGATGATGGAGAAGCCCCAGAAGGAAACCAAGTAAGTGGCTGAGCACACTCAGCCCCCAAGAGAGGAGGAGAAGGAGGCAGAGAAGCACTCACTCTACCCTGCTCTTTGTTTTCAGGAAAGATGAAGATCCTGAAAACAAAATTGAATTTAAGACTCGGCTGGGTAAGACTGCACGTGGCTGCTTGCCACCTTGCCTGGGTTCTGCCATGGAGGGTGAGAGAAATCTTGTGGGGTGGATGGACGAATGAAAGTCTTAGTTTGTTGGATGGGAGGCTCTGGCAAACAGGAATGTCTTCGTTGTGTGGAAACTGTGATTTTTGAGGGCTGGAGGAAGTATCTCTCCTAGCAGCTGATCTCTGGTCAGCTAGAGATGCCTCAACCTGGGCTTGTCCGTGGCTCTCTGACATGTTGCCTTCCCCCAGGGCGGAATATCTACCGCATCCTGTTCAAGAGCAAGGCCTACGAGCGGAACGAGCTGTTCCTGCCGGGGAGGATGGCCTACGTGGTGGATCTGGATGACGAGTACGCCGATACTGATATCCCAACCACACTGATCCGCAGCAAGGCTGACTGCCCCACGATGGAGGTACCCAGCTCGCACCCAGCTTTCCCAACTGCCCTGGGTTAAATTGGTCAGGACCTGGCAAGAAGGGCTGCCTGGCTAGAGAATCAGGTGCTTCCTTGGGGGTTTCTTCCAGGCGCAAACTACGCTGACCACAAACGATATCGTCATCAGCAAACTGACCCAGATCCTTTCCTATCTCAGACAAGGGACTCGCAACAAGAAGCTCAAGAAGAAGGACAAAGGTAGAAAATACAAAGGAGCTGCTTGAGGCGCAGCTCAAGCAACAAAAGAGCAGGATGTGTTTTGGTGGCATTGGACTTCTCTGCATCATGGAGTGAAGGACGGTCACTTCCTGTAGACCCCAAGCACTAGATTCTGGAGAGACCAGAAGGGACTGGCTGCTGGGAACTCTGAGCTGCAGGAGTTGCAGCTGCATCTCTCCTGGTTAGGTCACAGTTCCTTGGGGAAGCCTCCCTTGGCAGGGAGGAATGGCCATGGTAGTTGGCTGGGAGGGTCTTGTACGATGCAGGAACCTCAGGAGCTCACAAGGGCCTTGTAGAGGCTTAGGAAGCAGGGAGGGGACAGAGAAATTAGTGTAGGTGCGGTGGAGAGCGAGCTGCCTCTGACCTTTGCTGTGTCTTTGCAGGGAAGCTGGATGAGAAGAAACCCCCTGAAGCTGATATGAAGTAAGTGACTCCCTTAGGGCTGTTAGGTTGTAGCTTTCTGCTCTTCGGAATCTCTCTTTGGGTTGGGAGAGGACTGGATTTAGGGCATTTGGAGCAAGATGCCTCTTTGGATGTAATTTCTTTGAGCTTTTTTAGGACGAAGCTGGAGGCAAGCCCTGGTTTTAGTTCAGATTTGAGGTATGCAAAGGCTCTGTTACCTGAAGCAAGTCCAGGCAGCAGGAGAGAGCAGGGATGTCCTTGGATAGATAAGGAAGCCGATGGGCATCCTTGACTACCTGCTCATGTTCCCTGCTTCTTGGTTAGGCTCCAGTTCAGGAGGAGGTCGTTGTAGCCCCTCCTGCTGTACCACTCCTAACTGGAGGCTCTTTTCTCTCTCTAGCATCTTTGAAGACATCGGGGATTACGTTCCCTCCACTGCGAAGGTGCCGCGAGAGAAGGAGCGGGAGAGGTACCGGGAGAGAGAGCGCGAGCGGGACAGGGAGCGCGACAGGGACCGTGAGCGTGAACGGGAGGAGGAAAAGAAGAGGCACAGCTACTTTGAGAAACCTAAAGCTGATGATGAGGTGAGTCCCTGCTTACAAATCTTGGGCTTTCTGGGGGTTAGTGCTTTGGGGGCTCTGGGTGTCTCCCTGGTCATGTCACCACAGGTGCCCCTGTTCAGCAGTCACTGAGCCCTGTGTCACAGAGCCGGGGCTGGTGGGTGGCTGGATGATTGTCCTCTCCAGCAGTAAGCCTGGGCTGGAACGAGCTGCTGACCCTTATGGCTTGGTCCTATATGCGCTTGCTGTGGACAGTCTCGGGTGGAGCTGTGCAGCCTGCAGCACTCGCCTGCTTCCAGCTTCTCTGGGTGACACTGGTATCTCTTCTTTTTCTTTCCAGCCTGCAGACATCGACAAAGGTGAGTCAAATCGTGTGGATGTCTATGTGAGCCTGAATGTCTGAGCAAGACCAGCTGGGATTGCAGGCTGCAGAAGTGCTAATTAGCCCCATCTCTTTACCCTGCATGAGCTCTCTGTGCTCTCACAGGCCAGTGTATCAAGAGGAACTGCCTTTCCTGAGGGATGGGAGTAAAGAGTCTTGTGCCTCCAGGCTGGTGCATGCCAGGCCTACCTGAATGTGTGTGCAGATATTGTTCTGCTAGTAGACCAGCTTCTGCAGTCTGTAAATAAGGAAGTTTTAGGGTAAATAAGAAAGTCTTGGGATCAGTCTTGCAAAAATTGCCCCTCACTAGTCCTGCCTTGTCATTGGTCATCTGGAGTTTTTTGCTGCTCATTTGCTGCCTTGTGTGGAGCCTGTCCCTGTTGCCTGTTGCCCCATCCTAGGATGGTCCATCCTCTCCTGTGGATGCCGCAGGAGGCTGTATGGATTGGTGCTGCGGAAGGGAGTTCCTGCCAGCCTTGCGCGTGCATCAAGAGGGACTGTTCCCCCTGCAAAACTCACTCTGCTGCTCTCTCTACCCAAGGACCTGGCTCAGCCAAGGAGCTCATTAAATCCATAAACGAGAAGTTTGCTGGGGCTGCTGGCTGGGAAGGAACAGAGACATATCCTTTAGCGGCCTGCCTGACCGCAGAGCTGGGCGTCCTTTCGGGTGAGCCTTGCGGGAGCATGGCTCCGTGGCTGCCCTCCCCCAGACTTCTTTTGGCTTAGTCATGAAAGGTCACCCAGACCTTGCTGGGTCTCATGCGCTACGTATGCGTCTTGCAGCCTCCAAGTTCTTTGTGGCGGAGCAAGCGCACAGCTGTGAGGATCCATCTCCATGTGGGGAGGAAATTCTTTCCTGTGAGTGTGCCCGAGCCCTGGCACAGGCTGCCCAGAGAGGCTGTGGAGGCTCCTTCTCTGGAGATCTTCCAGACCCGTCTGGATGCCACTCTGTGCCCTGTGCTCCCTGCTGGAGCAGTAGGTTGGACTAGACGCTCTCTAGAGGTCCCTTCCAACGTCAACCATTCTTTTGCTCTTTGCCTGGCTGTGTTCTTTGCTGTGGGGCTCTGGGGTGTTCCTCTGCTGTCATTTTCCTTAACCAGTGTCACGCTAAAGAAGCAAGAAGACAAGAAGCAACTGGGCGACTTCTTTGGCATGTCCAACAGCTACGCCGAGTGCTACCCTGCCACGTAAGGGAGCCCCGGGGTGGAGTGGGACGCACCACAGGGCTGCTTCTCTCTGGCAGCAGGAGCTGGCACGTCAGCCCCACTGGCACTTGTGGTCTCTGGCAGGGTTTGCCACCGTGTGCAACTAGTGAAGTTCTCCCTGGGTCATTGGTTCAGGGGACTTCTACTCAGCAGGTCTGTGATAGAAACCTGCAGCCTGTTGCCTGTTCCAGTCCTTTCCCAGGTGGAGGGGGCTTGAAGTCTGCTCTATGTCCTGGTAAAGGATATTCTCGTTGAGCTCTGGCCACAGCTTTCAGCCTGCAGAGTTATCTTGGCATAAGATAGCTTAGTCTGACCTTGGATGCCCCTGTGATCCAGGTTTACCCTTAGGGCTTGCAGGTAGAGTTGGATCCCTGGAGCCTGTGTTTGGCCGGGGCTCTACGTGGAGGGACGGCTCCCACCAGCTGCTTCGAGAGCTTTGGAGCTATGGCGTGTGGTCCTCGCCTGCATCCTGATGAGCTCTCCCCAAGCCCTCTTCTTGCTTTCCTTTTGCAGAATGGATGATATGGCTGTGGACAGTGATGAAGAAGTGGACTACAGCAAAATGGATCAGGTATGCTGTTTTTTGGAGCTGGCAAGTGAGCTAGGCCTCTGTGCAGGCTTAGAGGAACCCGCGGGAGGGGAACTTGCTTGTCCAGAGAGGTTGGGTGCTCTGGAGCTGGATGGTGACCGTGTTTCAGGGCTTGCTGAAGTGCTTTGTGCCTGGGACTGTGAAGGAGCTATTGCCTTGGGGAGCAAATAGGCACCACTTTCTGGCAGTCAGTTGAGAAGCCCGTGGGATGTGACATAGTCTCTCGACTCTCTGTTCTACAGCATCTCTTCTTTGGAATTCTTCAGAGAAGGGATACTGGAACGAAATCCAGGCTTGGTGCTAGAGCCCTTCTTTGTAGCATGGAAGTGGAGCTGACAGGAGGTTGAGATCTCTCCCGGGTCCACAGGCTGCTTGGGAAGCCCTGGGGAAACTGAGCAATGAGTGATGCGAACTTTCTTTCTTCTTTGCTGCAGGGTAACAAGAAAGGGCCCCTGGGCCGCTGGGATTTCGACACGCAGGAGGAATACAGCGAATACATGAACAACAAAGAGGCTCTGCCCAAGTGAGTGCAGCACTTGCGGGAGGATGGAGCTGGAGGAGGGGCCTGGGTGGCAACTGGCCGTGCCCTGTGGGAGGTTAAATCAAGGAGAAGATCCCCTGGTGAGGGCTAGAGGAAGATACCCCAAATGGGGTGCCTGGTGGCTTGTCTCTGCTCTTGGCGTCTCCCTTTGGGATGTCAGCCCAGCCACAGTTCTCGGGGATCCCAGACAGGTCTGTAACCAGAGCAGATGTGAGCATCCATCGCTGTCAGCCCAGCGCGTCTGCTCTGCGTATTGAGCTCTGTCTCCCTCCTTCCCCAGAGCGGCGTTCCAGTACGGAATCAAGATGTCCGAGGGACGCAAAACCCGTCGTTTCAAGGAGACGAATGACAAGGCGGAGCTGGACCGGCAGTGGAAGAAGATCAGTGCGGTGGGTGCCTGGAGCTGGAGCTCTCTGCCTGGGCCGTGGGCTGCTAATGACTGCTGGGGGCGTTAGGAGCGGCCTCACCGAGCTCTGCGCTTGCTGGTGTCTCCCTCTGGCCCAGCTGTGTCACTACAGCAGGTCTGGCTCTCCACAAACTGGATCTGCCCCTTTGCCAGGTTATCATCCAGACAAAACTTCTTGGGGCTCCAGGAACAAGGAGGTAGCCAGAGGCTCCGGTTCTTTTGCAGCTCTTGGCCTGGGAGCAGCCCTGATCAGGGGGCCTCTGCTCAGGGCCCTGGGGCTCTGCAGCAGATGAGGGTTTCTGAGCCATCTGGCCGGGCTTGCAGGGGATCACGTGTGTGACTGGCTCCCGGTTTCCCAGCTGGCAGCGCTGGGTGCTCTGGGAGGAGGGTGTTCATGGCAGGATGAGCTGCTTGTGAGCAACCTGATGGGATAAGATGGCCTAGGAGAAAGCAAAACCAAGAAGGCGAAGAAAATAGAGCTTGTCCTCGCTGGCCCAAGTGGAGTAAAGAGGAAACAGACTGGGCCATTCTAGGTCTTGGGCAGCTCGTGGCACAGCTTTCCATTTCTCCAGCTGGCTCTAGCCAGTGCTGCGAGACCTGAGCCCCATCCTGCCTTTCCCTGAAGGGTTCCTTGCACCTCTGGAAGGAAGTTGCCCCTGAGTGGTTGCAGGCAGCCATCTGCACTCAGGGTAACAGGAGCTTGTGTTTATTCTTGTGTTCATTTTATTATTTTTTTTCTGCAGATCATTGAGAAAAGAAAGAAGCTGGAGGCTGATGGGTTAGTACATTTGCCTCTGCTGTTAGCTGAGTAGCTAGTCAGCTCCGAGGCCTCTGTCCCCCTCACCAGCGTTGCTTCCTCATCTTGTTTCAGGGTGGAGGTGAAAAGGCCGAAGTACTGAGGCCCTGGCTGCCTTCCCGCATCCTGTCCTCCCGCTCCTGGTGCTGCAGCTTCCTGGATGCTGTTTCTGGAGTTCACAGATGTGCTGCAGGCTGCCTTCTCCTCCTTGCCCTCTGCTCCAGCCTGCTGTGCTGGAGGCTGCGTGCCCAGTTTCTCCCCGCTCTGGAGCAGCTGTGCAGCCTGTGATTTGTAACCCTTGTACCTGCAATAAAAGTGTACTAACTTGGAGGGGATGTTGGGGAGTGCATGTGGGCAGAACGGGGGCCTGGGTGACCTCCTTCTCCTTCCCTCGCCTAGGAGGGCTGTGCCAGTCTCCCCTGAATTCCCCAGCTTGTGACCATTCTTTTGGGGCAGCTGTTGCCCTGGGCAGGGCAGAGCCACCTCTGCTCTCTTGTCCCGGGTAAGGACATCCCGTGTGAGAGCCACCTGGGGCCAAGCAAAAGGAGACGGAAGTTTAACCCAGGCTAGTGCATCTCACATATTGGAGACTGAAATTATTTGTATTTAAGCTTGTGCTTAATTACTGCTGGTCCTGTAGAGAAGGTGGAAACAAACGAGGGAGAAATCATCTTTTGATGAAAGAGGGAGCTGGGGGCCACTAACTGTGAGAGCCTGGTGGGGAGTGGAAGTAGATCCAGGCTGTCCTAGTGCTTGGAGAAGTGGTAAATCCTCTTTTAAGGGTGATTTTGAGCCACATGCAAAGGAAAACAGCTGCTGCGCCTACCCCAGGACATTGCCCTAGGCCGCTGTGTTATCCAGCACCCATCACCAAGGTGTTCTGCTGGGTGGGGGGGGAGGGGGCGTGCAGTGCTGGGGAGCACCTTTGGGTGCTGTGTCTTCTCCCGCTGAGTCCCTGGAAGGGCTGAGCTGTCCCTAGGGCTGTCCCAGCTCTTGGTTACTGCCTGGCCCTGGCTGCTCCGTTCCTGGATACAGGGCTGCAGAAGAGGCAGCTCCTCGGGCTCTCCGGGTTGCCCTGGCAGTGCTGATGTCTGCAAGGGGAGCTGCTGGCGGGGGCTTCGCGCAGCCTCCTGCGTAGGGCAGCAGGAGCCTGGTATGTAAAGGGAGAATTAAGGGAAAAAAAAAAAAAAAACCACTAAAAAGCAGGGTAAATTGAAGGCGGGACTGGTGCTCGACAAAAGGGGCCAGGGGTGCCCGCGGGATCGAACCCCATTCGGGGCGACTTTGCGACACAATTGCAAACAGCCGAAGTAACCGCTGGGCTAGAGCCGGCCCCGGCAATCAGCCGCCCCGTGCGCCTGAGAGGCTGCGCGACGCATGCAAATAAGCCCGTGACGTACAGGCCAGGAGCGCGGCCCGGGGAGAGAGACCTGTATGAGCCTGAGTAAATGCAAATAAGGAGGCGTGACATGCAAATGAAGGGGGCGCGCCTCCGCAAAGCGTGGTGCGTGGCGTCATGGCGGCGCCCGGCGCGGCGAACGGGAAAGCGACGGGCCCCGGCCCCGGCCCCGGCCCCGCTCCCGCTCCCGCTCCCGCTCTCGCTGACCCCACGGGCTGCCCAGCCGACGGCGACAGCGACGGCGAGGAGGAAGTGGGGGATGAGGAGGAGACGGCGAGGGAGCCGCGGCTGCGAGAAACCCCCGAGGACATCGTGCTGGAGGCGGCGGCCAACGCCATCGCGCTGCACCCGGCGCAGGCCCTGCTGGCGGTGGGCGACGTGGACGGCGACGTTTACCTGTGAGCGGCCGCGAAGCGGCACGGGCCACCCTGGGCCGGGCTGGGCCCGGCCAAGTCTGAGCGCAGCGCTCGCAGGTTCTCGTACTCGTGCGTGGAGGGGGGCACCCGTGAGCTCTGGTCCTCGGGCCACCACCTCAAGTCATGCCGGGATGTGGCCTTCTCGCTGGACGGGCACAGTGAGTGCGCAGTGCTGTGGGGTACCCGGGGGAGCCCTGGGGCACCCTGTGACAGAGGCACCGCACCCCCTAGAGCTCTTCACGGTGTCCAAGGACAAGGCCATCCACGTGCTGGCAGTGGAGGAAGGCCGCCTGGAGACACGCTTGGCCAAGGCTCACAGGTGCGTGTGCGCCGCAGCCCCTGTGTCCCCCTGGGAGGGAGGGAGAGCGCATCCCAGCGGTCCCATGCGACCAGGCTGGTCTCCGCAGTGCGGCGCTCAACTGCGTGCTGCCCGTCACTGATCATGTCTTCGCCACGGGGGATGAGGGCGGTGCACTCAAGGTGTGGGACCTGCGGAAGAGAGCCCCGGTCCTGGAGGCGCAGGAGCATGAGGAGTACATCAGCGCCATGGCAGTGGACGCCAATGGGAAGCTCCTGCTCACGGCCAGGTACCGCGGGGCCCGAGTGGGCTTCCTGCACTCCTCTTGGCCCTTCCTCTGTGGCCAGGGCTCCTGTTGTCTGCACCCGCCTCCCAGGAGGCTCCTGTTCTGTCTCCTGTAGTGGTGACGGCACTTTGGGCGTCTTCAACATCAAGAGGCGGCGCTTCGAACTGCTCTCAGAGCCACAGAATGGGGACCTGACGTCTGTGGTGCTCCTCAAGGTAGGTCCTGTGTTCTGAGGGTCACCGCCCCATGGCATCTCCGTGTCTCTGGTCTCCATCTTATGTTCCTCCACTGTGCTCAGAGAGGGAAGAAAGTCGCTTGTGGCTCCAGTGAGGGGACAATGTACCTCTTCAACTGGGATGGCTTCGGGGCTGCCAGCGACCGCTTTGCTCTGAGGGCTGAGTCCATTGACTGCATGGTGCCCATTACGGAGAACGTCGTGTGCACGGGGTCCCTGGATGGAGTCATCAGGTCAGAGAGCCCTGGGGCTGGGCTGGGATGAGAGGGGGCCGAGGACACATAGGGGACAGGATGGGCCTGATGCCGTGGGGTCGGACTGGCGAGGTTGGGGCTGCCCCAGCTCAGCCCTCCCGCTCGTCCCCAGGGCGGTGAACGTGCTGCCGAACCGGGTGCTGGGCTGCGTGGGGCAGCACGCAGGAGAGCCCATTGAGCAGCTGGCGGTGGCGCCGGGCGGGCAGCTCCTGGCCAGCTGTGCCCATGACCAGAAGGTCAAGTTCTGGGACATCTCCTCGCTTGCCGCCATCGTGGTGGACGACTACCGCAAGAAGAAGAAGAGGGGCGGCCCGCTGCGGGCACTGAGCAGCAAGGCGGCGGGCGACGGCCAGGACTTCTTCGCCGACCTGCGCGATGAGCCCGAGGGGGCGCCGGGCGACAGCGACAGCGACGGCAGTGACTGAGGGGCCGGGGCGGGGCTGGCGCTGGCCAATAAAACCCTTCCGTGCGCCCCTTGGCTCCGACCCCTGCTGCGGGGGGCGTGGCGCGCGCCGGGCGGGCGGTGGCGGCGGCCGCGCCGAGG
>VWPW01010766.1:0-15389 GCA_013389825.1 Crypturellus undulatus
CAGATGATTTGCAGCGCGATGTGGGTGTCCAGCTCCCTTTTGGGCTCCCCAGGATAGCGGGATGGAGATCCCACCTTGAGCCCATCGCCTGGAAGATGGAAGTGGGAAGCACGGGAAGGTCCTTTGCTTTGTTAGCCTGTTTAGTCCAAGTGGGTGGCCATGGAGAGCCAGGTTTGAGATGGTTCTGCCGTGGAGAACCACCGTTGAGATGGTCTCCATCAGGAAAGGGCCTCCCGACACTTCCCCTCGGGATGCTCTTCCCATGGATGTGAGCACCTCCATACATGACATGAGCAAGGAGCCTCGCTGGTATCTGAATTAATTTCTCTCTCTGCCCTTGGGGACTGTGTAGAGCAGAACACAACACACACTCCAGCATCCTCAGCGATGTGAAGCCCGGCAAGGGTTATACAAAACATTTCGTAGACACAAATCTGCCCTCGAAGCTTCCAGCAAAAACAACCCCTTAAAATAATCACTTTACTCCTTGCAATAAAATGCTCTGCTGCTTCTGCAGGACACAAGCTTTTTCCACCCCCACTTCATGGCTTTGGGTCGAGTTTGTGAGTCTACAGCCCTTTGCCCCACAGTAGGCCAACTGTTTTGGAAAATAAATGTATATCTATCCTGCCTTCTCATAGAACAGCACAGGGATCAACAGGGCTGTTAATTTGGCTTTTGTTGTGGGGGATTGAAGTGAACCTGGCTCTCCTCAAATGCAAAGCTGAATGAAAAGAAAGCAGCCTGAAAAAGAAAACCCTGAAGTTGCAAAATGTACTCTCCTGCTTAAAAGAGCCTGGAATAGCAGTATTTCCTTTGTCCCTAGTTTACAGGCTATTTATTTTTAGGGAATATGCCTGCTCTGGTGAAGAGATAGGAATAAGTACCTATGACAATAATTGCAACAAGGGCTTTCATAGGGATCATGTGGACAACTATTAAATATATATGCGGACTTAGAAAACTATGAGAAGTAATTCTTTTCTGTCTTTGAGAATCCAATTCCTTTCTATCATCAAAATGTGAATCAAGAACAGAAATAATCCTTACAAGGGTATTTTTGATTAAATTTTGCACAACTACACACCAAAGACAAAAGCATTGCAGAATGCAAAGCACAAATGCCTTTATGCATTATAAAGCAGCACAGCTCAAATATTAAAAGAACTGTTCAAATAGCATCTAAAGTAGTATTTTTTTCAAGAGAACAATATTCCTTGACAAAATATATATGTATATTTTTTTCCTGAAGCTAAATTTCACGAGCTAGAGGGGTCTCCCCATGTGCGAAACAGTCCTAAGCTCTGTGACCTGATGAGCAGCACAGATCCAGTGTACCTGGCCAAGACACCAGAGTGTTCACGGGGGATGTGGAAGACTTGGCCACAAAAACTTGACTCAAACCCAGCCAGGACTTATACCTGAGTTTCCTACATCCCCACTGAGCGCCTTTCGGACTAAATACACCTGCTTGCTGACCACAAACTACATCATGTTGTCAAGGATCTTCAGGAAAGCATCATTAAAGAGCGCTTGTTCCCACAAAAAGCTTATTTTTGAAGAAAGACTTTATAAAGATTAAAAAAAAAAAAACAAAACAAATGTGGACAAACAAGATGCTTAACTTCCCCGCACCTCATTTTTCCTGATGGTAATAATGGGAAGGAATGATAGCTGCCTGCTTTGATGAAGCACCCTATGATCTACAGATGAGAAACGCAGTGTAAATGCAGAGAACTTAATTATTATTATCACTAACCAGGTTGTCCTGCGCCCTCGACGCTGGTTTATAGATTCGTAATTGGTTTAGATGTGAAGGGCGATGAGGCGGCGTGTTGGGACGTGCCGTGGCGTTCCCGATACGGCCCGTCCCGGGGGACCGTAAACACTGCAAGGGCGGTGAGGCCGGTCCTTGGGATCCGGCAACGTCGTTGCCTTTGATATCACCCTGCCCCAGCCGCTCCGGCGGCGCTGGGATGTGGGAATTCCCGGGCGCTCCTGCAGCTTGGATTGCAACCTGGGTCTTGCTGTTTTTCATGCAGGACTTGGAACCAGCTTAACATTTGCACGGAATATTTGACTGCAGAAGGATCTTTTGGGGTGGAAGGGAGTCGTATAGCAATGGAGAGTCCCTTTGGACTGAAAAACAGTTTCTATTTAGTCTTATATAATCCGTTGGCATTGCCCTTTAAAATAGGATAAGGATTTGAATTCTGCTGAAATTACAGGAGAGCTCCCTATAGACCAAAAGCCATTTTCCAAATTGAAGTTTAGCTGTGATTAGAAGCCAAACATCTCCTTGTGATTAAAAAAGTCTCCTCAATTAATGATGGAACGTGGCATCACTGCAGGGGCTTTGCCGTTCATCAGTTTTTCCTACCTTTCATTCATTAAATTAAATCTGTCTAGAAAAAAAAGAGCACAACCTTGGGAGGACCATAAATCTTCCTGCTTTAAGCATAACTCAAGCCCTAAATAAAGAGAGGTTGGGAAGCCACTTCCTCCATCGACAGGTTATTCCATAATTATCCTCTTTTGGGCTCTCTCCGCCTTGCCCTGCGGCAGGAGGCCGCGGCGAGGTGGACACACCAAGAGTCCCCACGTTTCCCCATGTTGTGCAACTCAACCTCTTATCGGTGTCCTCAGCATCTTCCCACAGCCGAGACAAGAGGTCTGTGCCTATATGTAGACATCTAGAATTTGCGAGGTCCTCCCTTGGTTTCATTGGCTCTTAAATGTAGGACTGGGGATTTCGGCACGCAGCTCTCCTCGGATCGCTTGGTGTTTCCTGTGCACCGCGCGTGCTGACAAAACAAACCCCCTTCCACCCCTGTTTACTGGGTTCGAGGCTCTGGCATGCAATACATCAGGCCCTGCTTCCTCGCAACCTCCTAATCATCATCGGCGCCTCCAAAGAAGCTATTAAAAGGTTTTAGTTGTCCTTTTCCTCCCAAGAAAATGAGCTCCAGTTCTCGGATGTGGCATTCCGCCTCTTTTGCAAAAAAATGGAGGTCAGCAGCCTGCTTGGCCTCCTTGTAATATCGGCATCATCTGTCATTAGCTCCCAGCCCGTCTCCCCGTAGCCGAACTGGCTCCTCGCTGGTCTCCTCCACAGATATTTAAAGAATATTTTAGGATTAATCTTCCTTCCCTTGGCTATTTGTGCGCTAGGTGCTCGGCTGAGTATTCCATCACTATTTTCATTGCTTTTCCCTTGTTTCGGCCATCAGAAACTGCTTGTTCCCATGGCTGTGGGCAAGCTCAGGTCCAGCAGAGCCATTTCTTGCATCCCCCAAAATACCAGCCTGGAATGCCAGTGCTTGGAGCCCCCAGCCCATGCTGTAGCATGAACTCTGCAATGGGAATCATGGAAGAAGAAGCCGAGTTCAGGCTGTTTTCCTTCCCCTGAGGACCACANAAAATACCAACCTGGGGTTTCTGTGCTTGGAGCCTGTGCTCTGCAATGGGAATCATGGAAGAAGAAGCCGAGTTCAGGCTGTTTTCCTTCCCCTGAGGACCACAGGCCGTTCTGCGCTCGTGAGCTGCAAGGGGACAAACCTGATGATTTATCATCTAAGCCGCACAGGCCCCTCAAACAGCTTCTTAATGCAAAACACATGTTGTCAGGCCCCGGCAGTTAGTTCTCACTTTGACTTCTCCCGTGTTTGTTCAAACACCGAGCACCAGCGGACAACAGGGATTTTTCAGTAAGGAAAGCAACATTCCTGGAAATCTCATTTGTGTAGGAACACGCTCTGCCTGCGCTCTCTCTGCCGGCATTTATTTTGACTCGGACTCGAGTTATTTACAGAGAGAGAGGATGTTGCTTTCAACTTTTATCTAATTATTATTGGCTTATCCTGATTAAGCACTATATGAATTTATGCAGGCACGAGTCGTCCCTAGCAGAGCCTGGCTGGGTGCAGCCTGCTCGCAGCACCCCGAATCCTATGGCAAAACGTATTTATTTAGTCCCTTTGCTCCTGCTTAGCATCAACCCTCATTACCATCCATGGGAACAGGACACCTCAGCAATTTTGCAGAGGAACACGGAGTCACAGGACCTTTCAGGGCTTGCCAGGTGCCCAAGGCCATGGTTTTCGCAAGTGCTTAGTACACAAGTGCTTAGGAAACACGGCTGCTGTGAGCTGTCCTTAATGTCCTTCACTCACTGGAGTGCAGCAAAATAGACCAGAAATCATGTCCAAACTATCTGTATTGATACAGTATTAACTCTAGCAGTCATTTCACTCTCCTTGGCTTATTAACCACCTCCTCAACTCGCTGCGTTGCTCTAGGGAGTGGAAATGGGTTGGTGCAACTAATGTCACCCTCCCCAGAGGTCCTAGTGCATCATTGCTACCTCGTCCCATGCCCTCGGGGACCTTCAGCCTGGGGACACTGCGGAGCTTGGCAGGAGGAGCTGAGCCCCTCTGGGCTAAGGAACCCAACGCGACGCCAGGGACCCTTGTTTCAGCCATGGGGCTCCAGGCAGCACCTTGCTGCGGCGACGGGCTTGCAAATGGACAGAAAATTTGCTTGCAAATGCACAGAAATTGCCTTAGCAAACAAGAACTTGACTTTTTGCTGCCTGTGAGGCCCTAAAGGAAAGAAAAAAAAAATATTCTTTAAACATGAAGCACTCCCAGACTGTAAGCGATTCTGTGGTCCGGGAGGCTTCTGCTGTGTTTCATGCCTACAGCTAGGCACTCCGTGCTCCAGGTGCCTGCGGCACGGAATTTTGCACCCTAGTTAGGAAAAGAGGAATACCCATGCAGAAATGTTTGATGTTTCCTAACGGGAATTGTTTGGAATGTCCCATTCCCTGACAAAATGCTCCTAGTTTGACTTTCGATCTCAATTCAGAATTAAAATACACAATGAAATGTCAGAATTTCCCATGGGATAGGAATTCCAAATTTGGAGCTGTCTTAACACAGAGAAGAATGGCTCAGAGAAACCCCCAGCATCTTTGGTAACTAGAAATACCATCAAACCTGCTTGCTTCGCCTGAAGTTAAACCTGAGGGGATAGTGTAGCAAATCATATGTATTTTTCCCCTCTGAGGAAAGGTAAATCATAGAAATCAATGTAGGAACACAAACTTCCCAGAAAGGTCTCCCATACCCATGCTGATAGCGCAGGGGTGGGCAGGTAGAGCATGTTGGGTTGAAGCCATGCAGTGCTTCCCCTCTATATGTAAGCACAAATAGCTGCTCATAAATATAAACAAGTAGGGAGGAAAATAAAGCACCTTGAGGAAAACTCAAAGCTTGTTACAGGTCCTGTGCTGGAGATATTTGTATTACATTGCCAATAAAATATAATACTGGTAGGTTGGTAGGTGAGCCCTCTGACTCCTCAGGTGCCCATGCTGATAGTTTCTCCTGCAGAAGGCTGGAAGGTGGATCATTCCCTTAAGCATTAAATCCTGCTACCTTGCACTCCTTCGTATGGAGACTTGCCCTGCAAGAAAAGGTCTTCTCATGCTCTTTCCTCCGAACAGTTAATCCACCTGCTCGATGCCTGGCCTGGCCAGCTCCCACAGGGAACGAACCCGTTCGTTGCAGGATGAGACATGCACGGCTGGATACCTCCAGAAACGTTGCCTTCCTTATTCAAATCTTCCTGCGAGAAGTTAGAAAGACAATTGTGTTCCTATTTGCAGTGCCAGCCCAGACAAGGAGCGGGCACGCAAGTGATTTGAATGTTTTGTCCTTACTAAATAAGAGGCAACCTTCTGCATAGCATCCCTCCCCTTGGCCCTTCTGGCCTCTTAGCACGTGGTGGGTGGAAGGTTTTATGAAGTTGTTTCTTCAGTTCACATAAGCTGGTTTCTCTTCATCTTTCCTTTATCAGCTCCAACTTCTCCCGTTTGCTTCCAGCAAGGTCAAGTCTACATTGAGCTTTGCTGTAGCGGCAGGTCAGCCGCACTACAAGAATTTAGCATTGGGATAACCTCTAGGTTCTCCGCAGCTCCTCTGAAAAGCTGAAATCATTATAGGCATCAGTCCATGGCCAAAACACTTTTCCAAGACATCTTGGCTCTCATATCACACCCAAGGAGTGGTCTTAAGGCCTCTAAGTCTTTCATCTTGTGCACTGTAGCTCACGGTGGCCCAGCTAACATGACTAAGAGTCACTTGAATTATATTGAGGGTGAGTAGGATATCAGGAAGGACAACCCTGAGCTTGGAAATGCTGCCTGTCCATTGACCCTGCTTGAAGAACTGCTCCCAGGCATTAACGTTCCTCTTGGAAAGAGGCCTCTTATGATGCCGTGGACACACACTCCCAGAAAGGGAGGTCATCCTCCTTGTCAGAAGGACTTGGAGATCTCCTAGATAAGTGACTGATTAACGAAGGCATCAGGAAGGGAGAAGGTTACGGAGCCACCAGCCTCCTGGGGACCGGCAGGCGGAGGGGTTGAGACCCGATAAGGAGCCTCCCTTCTCTGGGGCACTAGATTAAATCTGACCTACAAGCACGGGGCTTGTACGAGGAAAAATTGGTCCCCGCCTAGACGCAGCCTCTCGGAAATTCTCGTGGAGGGAGCAAAAAGCAGGCTTAAAAAGTCATCGCGCTTCAAACTCAGAAGAATTATTTATGAGCAAATCCCAGGAAAGGCTTACCAGGGGACTAAGTTCTGGAAAAAAAAAAAAAAAGGGATAATTTAATAAGAATAAGCTATTCTGAAAAAATGAAAGCAGAAGGGATATGGGGCATGGGAATATGGAGACTGTTAATAATGAAAAGCAAGGAAATTATTAACAACACATTTTTAACAGCGAGGTCAAAGAACCAGCGGGACAGCAGGCCGAGGGATGTGGTAAATCCCCCATAATCTGGCACTTCTACATCAAGAAAGCGGGAATGTCTTCCTGCAGGATACGCGCTAACGTAGCCTTAGGTTTAAGGCTGGGTGCAGGAGCTGCCGTCTGCCTCCAGAGCCGGCTCCTGCTCGGGCGTCCCGCCGCGCTCGACATTGATGAATGTGTTTACTGCCCGTTCTGCTGACTGCTGGAAATCGGGGAGCTGAAAGTCCCAGGTCTAACTGGCCTGGGCTTGCGCTGCTCCCATTCAGTAGCAGAGAGGACGATTAGGGGATGGCTGCTAAAGAGAATTACCTCCTTTGAATGCAGCAGCGTTGTTTTAGCTCCAATTGGCTCTTCATTTAGGAGCAAAACTTTTGCAGGCTGTTTGTTGCTTTTATTATTTCCCCTCGGAGAGAAATCCCTTGCGAAAAAGAAAAGAAATCAAAGCAAAATCCATTTTTTATTTATTTAAAACAAAAGAAAAGCTTCAGTAGGGTTTTTTTCCCCCCTAAACCTTGGAAGCCCTTCTTGCTTTAATTTAAGCAAGGCTTGTATCAGCTGAAGCTATACTTGTGCTTACTTGACTTGAGGTGAACAGGACTAATCCTGCTTAAAACTGCACTGAGAATATCTGCACGCTGTAATGAAATGGATTAAAATTTTGCCTCGCATGAAACCTTAACAACTCTTCCTGTTCAGACAAGCCCCTAAGAGGCTGGAACTGTGTTACTCGTTTGCACTAAAATTCCCTTGAAAAGAAGCAAATGACACACTTGTGCAGCAGGCAGGTCCTTCTGGAGTAATGGAGCTCCAAGAGGGGTGCTCCCTGCACATCTATCTCCTTCTCTCTTTCAGATGAGAGGGCTTCTTTTATTTATTTTTATTTTATTTTATTTTATTGGTGTGTTCTTTATTAAAACAGCACAGTTCTTGCTGGTCCATTTATGTTATTTCTTTAGGGAAAAGATGAGTGTAACACAAACTCAAGGCTCCCTCATTGATGTTATCATCTCAGCATGAGACACGATACCTGCCACCTCTGTCCCCATACACACTGAGCAATGACTTTACCTTGCTGTGCTCGTACAGGTTAGTGAGAGAAATCACACCATTATTCCAAGTTTTGGCCTAATTTGAATGACTTCAAAGGTTTCCCGTCAGGAGGAGCAAGCTGAATATCCACCCCTGCAAACAAGCTGTAGTATCTCCGTGAGAGAGTGTGTGTGTGAGTACCCAAAATATGTTTATTTTGGTGTTTTGGTGGTTCTCCTTTCTGCTGGTTATGAACTCTCTGTGTAAAGCGAGGTGAAACTCAGCAAAGTTCAGGCCTTTGAGGACTCCACGTTGCAATGTCTCTGCTACCAGCTGAGAAATGCGGCTCAAGACATTGCATGGGAAAAAACAGCTGGGAAAAAAAAGATGATGATGGTGATTTTGAGTGTTAAAGACAGAAGCCAAGCGTTAGGTGAGGCGGCTCCACCATCCATGGAAAGCACTGAAGGAGCAGACAGGGCAAGAACTGGCAGGACGAGGCCTCTCGAAGGAAAACAAGGGGCACCGGCCGCCCTCACGGGTGACTTCACTCCCTGGCAGCTACGGATCGGATGGGGCAACCAGTCTGGCGGCTGCGATGCGCGCGGGCACCGCAGCGCAGTCTGTGCCCCGAGGGCACCCCAGCGTGGGCAAGCCGATGCAGGCAGCACGGATGCTGCCCGAGAGGGTGGAGGTGGCTCCGAGAGCTCCTGGGTTTGGGGGCTGCCTTTGCGTCCTTCCGCGGAGGGGACCGCGCTGGTGCTCATTTGGGGACGTGCGGATGGGACGTGCACCAACGAGCAGGTTGCCGGGCCGTTTTTGGGTGTCCAAAAGAGGCCAAACTCAGCGCAGGAGCAAGCAGGTCTCTGCTCGCGGGGCCCATCTTCTCCTTGCCCCGCTTTGACCGAGCACTCTGTATCCAAAGGCGGCCGGGACGAGCGCGTGCACGGGGCGGCGGGGCAGAGCCGTCTTGCTGAGAGCAGCTATTTCAGTGCACCGAAACAGCCCTCCTTGCCCTGCAACCGCAGGGCTGCTCCCATGGCTGTCAGGTGCACGCAGGGCGCGCGGAAACACGCTCAACCGGTCGGGGCGCCGGGGCAGACGGGTCCGACCGGCGCGGCGCCTTGCGCGGCACCGACCCCGGCATCAAAGCGAGCGGGCGGGCGGGCAGAGCTCGCGGCACGGACGGCCGCAGCGCAGCTGGCACCCAGCCCCGGGCACCTCAAAGCTCCCTCTTTGCATAAACAGCCCCGATTATTTATTTATTTAGTAACGCCATTCCCTGCTCGCTGCGATAGCTGCAAGCACCTGCGGGGTGGCGTGAAGCTTGCCCGGCCCAGCCAGCTGCAGAGCTGTGCATGTGCAGAATGTGTGTGCATGGCGTTTGGGTTTGTTTTTCCGCTCCTCCGATTTCTCTTTCACTTCCTTCCTGCCCCTGCGGAAACACCCGGGGTTGCTCTGCTCTCTCCTCTGCCCTGCTCTGCTGCAGCTGGGCACCGCGTGGGTGTCCCCATGTCCCCAGCTGCTTCATCGCAGGTCACAGTCCTCATAGGAGGGCCCTTCACCCCTCACTCAGGTTCATCCATCCATCCATTATCCATCCATTCATCATCCATCCAATGCTTCCATTCCTCTGGAAAGGTCTTCACCAATGGTGCCACAGTGCTGGATATGGGACCCCAAGCACCTTCTCCCTTGCATTTAGGGCAGCTTTACCAAGGTGTATTTTTTTTTTTTTCCACGCGTGAGACAATCTTAATAACCATTCGGATAATCACAGCGAGCGCTGCCTGCTTCCCTTCCACCTGCTATTTATTCCGAGTTTGATGTGGGAGCCGCTTCCCGTCGCACGTTCTATTCTGGGGCCGCGCTATCTCGCCAGCGCGGTTCACCCGAGGAGCGGCCCAAACTGCCCTGACCTCGTGCGTCACCGCCACGAAGTTCATTTTCTTCTCGCCTGTTGCAGGAGGGAATTAAAAAAATAATAATAATTAAAAAAATTATTAAAATCAAGCAGGAATTTTAGCTACGCAGGGAGTCCGCACTGAGGCAACCTGCTGCCCGCCGCTGCTTGCTGCGTGTCACTGTCCGTATATCATAAATTACCCGTATGAATTTCTCCATATAAATCGCAAGACCTCCTAGGGCTGCTCCGAGTAAGGCTGCCTTCATCTTCATCAGCCCTGAACGGCTGCCCCAACCCGTACCCCTGAGCGGGGACCACACGTGGTGTCCCCAAGGCAGAGCAGGGACCATGCGAGGCCCGTGGAGATCCATCCCCAGCGCACAACACAAGCCAGTTTATTTAGTTGTGTTATGAGCTTTTATTTAAAAAGCACATTTATACAGCAATAATTTCGCAGATACAAACTTTAATTTTGTATTCTACAAAAGTCTTTGAATATTCTTCTCTTTACAAAATGGAACATTACAAAAATACAGACAATTTAATATGTTTTTTTTTTATACAAATGTCTCTAATTGTAGTTATTTTTCATTAAAATATTACTACCACAGAACTACAATATTTTAGTCGACTATAAAAAAATTAATTCAATGCTTTTTTAAGCAGCAAAATGTAAATAACACAGGTCAGGACACAGTTTATAGTCATAGTGGATATATCTAAAATTGTTTCAGAAATAATATTTTACATAGTTAATTTTTAAGGTTTTATACATTATTTATATAATATTTATATATAAAAAAGTCATAGCTTGCTATAGTTGAAATGATAGGACGGATTCTGTGAGAAGGATGTGCAAATGGCCGTTCTGCATGATTGGCGCAATCCCTTTTCCGAGGAGCTCTGCAAGCCCCACCGTGGCTTTTCCAGCAGCAAACCACCCCCCCTGCGGTTGCTGGGCAAAAGAATAAAAATAGAATTAAAAAAAAAAAATTCACCCTTCGCTATCCGTGTGCCTGGCGTCACGTGCAGGGCGCTGGAGCCGGTGCCTCTTCCCGGAGCTGCCCCTGGCCGGGATGTGCCGCCCAGCAGCCATCCCAAAAGCGCCGGATCCGTCGTTTTTCCCCACGATTCGGCTCCAAATTCATGGTGCGACCGCGTCTGCAACGGGGCGGCCGCGGCAGGGCCGGGAAGCTGCCGCGAGCTGGGAAAGGGGACGGAGGCGGCAAGCGCGGGGATGCTCCGGTCCTCCCGGCCGGTCGGAGAGGTCCATCGCCTGGTCCATCGCTCCGAGCATCCCGCCGCTGCCTGTGCCGTGCTGGGAACAGGGACCTTCTGGAGACCTTGGGCCGGGCAAGCTTCTTCTAAACTAAGTCACAGTATGGAACGGAGGAGGAAAAACCATAAACCAAGATTGAAAAAAAAAAAAAAAAAGCAACTCATAAACCAATCCCAAATCTTGACTCAGTGCTGCTTCTTGTATAGTGCTCTGTAATTTAGCTGCGAGTTGGTTTTTTCTTTTTTTTTTTGCTTTTTGTCTTTTCAGCAGAGGCACTGGAAATCTTCATAGTAATAATAAAAAAAGAAACCCTAAGATGGCCAGCTTTACAAAACCATTTTAGTGTTCATTACGCTATGAACAATTTGGCGTTCACTACAACATGAACACTCAAACCAATTGCACATCCAGAACTCCGGCACCTCTCTCGGTTTGTTCGGCGCTTTTTGCTTTTCGCTGGTCTGTTTCGTTGCGCTTTTTTTGCTTCTCGCTGGTGCTTTCGACTTCGTTGAACAACCCACCCCCCTTTTTTCATCCAAACGTCGCAAGGTGAAAAGACCACAGAGTAAGACTTTACCGGTTGGGCAAAAATAAAGTCTCTCCCTACATTCTACTGTCTGATGAGATTTGAGAGCAGCAGGTAGTTGCTGTCAGCAGTCATTTTTGCAAAAAAAAAAATTAAAAAAATTACAAAACAAAATAAAAAACAAGTCGGATTTCTTTCTTTTTCCGGAAGGTCTACACCATGTTGTGATGGTTATTCCGTTCGATGATGTCCACAGGCGAAAGGATCTCCTTGCGGATGGGGGGCGGAGGCAGGCAAGTCTTTGTCTTGGGTTTGAAGAGATCTGAGACGTAAAACACCTGCGGGAGCAATGGGAAAATGCAACTTAGACCTGCTGGGAGATGGTTTATTTGGTTTATGGAGTGTATATGAATATTTTTTGGTGCCATCAACTGCTGCAGAAAACACCCAAATGCTGTGAAATGCCCCTAGCTGCAACCTTGCTGCGTGATATGGAGCAGGGCTCAGATCTCACAAAACTCAGCGCTAACTCCACTACCAAACCAGCATCTAGCGCAGCATGCAATGCACCAATCTCCACCAAAATAGTTAAAAAATGCCAGCAAACAACAACGCGGGCTGCATTCAGACACAACAACGCTGCTATCGTTTGGGTTGGGTAACAAGAAAGGGGAGGAAAAGCCTTTCCCTGCTCTCCCTGCTCTCCCCGCTCCGTGTTTTCTCGCTATCCAGAGCCTTGCGCAAGGTCGGTGTCCTTGGGAGCAGCTTTCATGAGCTGCTATCAGAGCCGGGCAGATAAGGACCGAGCCGCCCGGCCAACCTGCTATAAATGGCAGTTTATGTCCACGGTTGTAAGAGGGATTTGGGAAGCGGCCACACGTGGTGCTGCAGCTCTTCTTGCTCCATGGAAAAGCAAGACCTGTTGTGCAAAGAACATCTCTTGGTGGCATCTGTTCTTGTTTTGAGCAAAGCCAATGCATTCTCCGACCTTGCCCACCTCGGAGGGGTGGATTCAATCAAAAAGATACCCCATTTCTGCCCCTAAATAGCTGTAATAAATCAACTGGCACCAAGAGATGTCTCAGTGCATAAAGCACATAGGGACAGCACTGAGCCTGGCCTCAATCTGGGGTTGTAAGTCACTACAAAGTGTCACCCTGGGTATTTCAGCCTCTACTGTGCTGCTCGCTGCTTTTGAGGCCTTAATTTGGAGACCAGTTAAGAGTTTTAATCTCCCTTTAAACTGTATTTCACTTTAACGTGGCTTGAGGTTATATAAACACTTATAGGAATCATGAAACACGATCTTCCAGGGTTAAAACTGTGTTAAATCCTCTTAATGCTTCAACGGTTTAACACAAAAAAAGGACTAATAAACGTGCAAAGTTTTGCACTTGGATTAGCTCCATTTCCTGTAGAAGGTGCTCTCCACCCATAAAGAAAACTTGACAGCCAAAGACCAGGAATGTGCTGCACAAGAAAGGCAATATCTTACATTGCCACTTAGCAAGCCCTCTTTGCTGTATTGAAGAAATCCCTGGAGGTTAAAAACCCTAATCCGAGTTCACAAGAGCAACACCAAAAGGAATATGCCTCTTTCTTCAGCATATCCCTGTTTTCCTCTCCATCAGAAGAGACATAAACTACAGGACACATAGCAGGCTGCCTACCATGCACATAAAAAAAAAAAAAACGATTTCCATTTAACCAATTCTCATTGTATTTTGCCTTAGAACCCCGCAGAAATGTTTCATCAGCTGGAAGTGCTTGACACCGGTGTCTTGTGCTTGTTATTTCAGGCAGGGAAGGACAAACATGCCGCCTGCAACACAACTTGGCTCTGAGCTCTGGCAAGCCCTGGGGAAGGACCCTGCGGTGGGTTTCCACCCAGCGTTACGGCCTCATAACTGCTAAAATTTAACAGCCCTTGGGTATCATGAGACTAAAATCCCAAAGGTTTCTGTGTCGTGGTGCAATGTTGCTCCTAACTGCTACGTCTGAGCCCTCTGGACTCGGGACAACAGGACCACCTTGCCCGTTCTTTGCAAGCAAAAAGGCTTGCAAAGACCCAAGGACCAGGTTTGCATTTAAAACTACTCCCTAGACCCAAGCTACCACCTTTCACTGTTACAGGACTTTCCAACCACTAAACCATGCTTGAGGGGCCATCAGTGTCTAAACAAATCTACGTGGCAAAAATTCAGGCACCTGAATCAAGGAATAAGCACCACGCTGCTCTCCAAAAGGTTTCCACAGTGCCAAGAGATGCCCACGTGCTACTCAGATAAAAGACAGAGGAACCACAGCAATGCTGCTACTAGCGGGCACTAAAACAGCAAGGATAAGGAGAAAAAACACACATCTATACATGCACTAACGTATTTCTTTAGGTTTCCCTCACTCGGAATGTGCTGGCCCGCTGTGCCTTAATGGGACATGGGCACTAGGTGATGGCAAACACTAACACATGGGGATAGCGAGACCATAGAGAAACAACTAAAAATGATGCTTTTGACTTGAATTTAGAAAATTATCTGCGAGTACCCAAATAATCTCTTTTCTTTTCTTGCAAAATAGTTAATTTTTTAAGTGGCTTAATATTCTTTCGGGGCACAGCAGCCCCGGCGCAGGGCACCACATCGCCTTGCGGAGCCCGTGTCCCCTGCACGTTGACACGGAGCATCTAAAGCGTCACTTCGAGTTAGGGGCCATCAGCTCACCCCATTGGAAGCAAATTGCATGAGAACGCAGCGGGCAGCAAAGCGAGGCTTTTTGTTAGGCGTTTTCTCATGTTTTGCTACATGAAGGGAAAGAAATAGCCCGTACTCACCACGCAGTAAGCCACCAGGGCTCCCTGGGCGAAGCCCGCGAGGACGTCGGTGGGATGGTGCTTGTGGTCGGAGACGCGGGACAGCCCCGTGTAAAAGGCCATCATGATGAGCGTGAACTGCAGGAGGGGACGAAGCAGCCGGGCTCCCTTCCACGTGAATCTGGCCTGCAGATAGAACTGCGGGGAAGAGGGAAAGGGGAGTTATGGTGAGGATCCGAGCGGTCCCCAAATGCACCCGCTGTTCAAGGAGGGGTCTGGGTAGGAAGGATGCACCAGGAGCAACATAGGATGCAAGGGAGCAAGAAATGTAGCACGTGGCATCTAGAAGAGCCACCCTGAGCCCTGCCAACTGCAGCTCCCTCTGCACGGCCAGGAGCACTGATAACGTGGACCAAAAAGATGCTGTCCTGCAGCATTCCCAGGAAGCACAGGGAAACACTCCCCTTCCTTCCCCATAGCACAAGAGTGATCCTGCAGCCTTATTTAATCTGCAATGGGCTCTCCAGTTCATTCCCAGCACTTGGCAGGGTGCGGAGCAAAGCCCAGGGCCCCGGCAAGGGGAAAAGACAAGGACTCCGAGTGAGGAAGAGGTCGCCGAAGCCACCGTGACGTCAGGTGGACATTGTCCCCCGCAGCGGTTATCTGGGGCCCCGCTTCCGCCGCACGCGGCGGGCGCAACCCGCTTCCCGGGTTCCTGTGGGAACCGGGAACGCAAGCGGGAAGGGAGCACAGGAAAGCAGGAACCTCCCGCCCGCAAATCAAAGGAGCGAGGTGTGGAGTGGGGCCTCAGAGCCTCGCGTCCCCCAAGTCAGGGCTGAGAGAGCAATGCATTAAGTCAAAATTAGCAATAAATCAGCAATAACGAACTGAACATGCAATCAGGCAGATGCTGCACTATAAATGTAAGGATTCACCACTGACTCCCCTTCTACTGCCACAGTAAGAGTCTCTTGCAGAAATTGTTCTTTGCCTCTCCATCCATTCAGAACAACAAAAAAAAC
>VWPW01010769.1:0-13666 GCA_013389825.1 Crypturellus undulatus
TTTTTTTTTTTTTCTGTCGGAAAATGCTGATGCATGGAAATCAAAACCTTTTGTGGAAACATAGTGATTTCAATGAGAATTTAGTTAGTTAGGATTTCCTCAAGCCTGGGATGGAATTTCTCATCAGAAGGAGGGTTGACAACGCTCAGGCTTCCTGGCCTCTCTGGAGGCTGCGGCCATCCCCACCTGGGGCCCTGGACACCCAACGGCGGCAGCTCCCATAGGGATCTGGACCGGATCCCCTCCACGCTCAGCCTGCAATTCCTTCCTTCTGCCCAAATGGGTGGTTGGACCAGGCTGAAGGGGGAAAAAAGGAGGCCTAGACACCCCGGTGGGAGTAGGGGGAAAGTTAAACACAGCCGCTGCAATGGGCTGGGTTGGAATGATGCTCCAGGGCTTCGTCTTACTGCATCCCAAAGATTAAAGGATCATTGCAGTGTCCATGTGCTTCCCTCTTTCCCAGGGGCTCGGCAGGGCTCTGGAGCAACCTCCCTCTGCACCTCCATGCTGGTGCCTTCCCCTCCCTCGGGATTTTCCTAAGGGCTCCCAGTGTGGGGGCTCTGCAGATCCCACAAACTCGGGGCAGCTTTCCCCAGAGAAAGCAACGAGGCCTATCTGCAACAAAAGCTGCTTCATGCAAAACGCGGAGCATCTGTTCCACATCACGGGCGAGCAAGAACTTCCCAATAAGATAAAATAAATGTAATTGGGAATTGGGTTGTTTTCTTTTTTTTTTTTTAGCTGCAACACACGGTGTTTTTCCTCTGCCCATGATCTCAGAAACGGCCGTGCCGTGCGGACTGGAATGTTTCCTCAGCCTCAGCCCGAGGCAGATACCAAACATGGGAAATTTCTGCCCAATTGATTCAAGTCTGGCAAAGCTCTACACGAGTGAGTGCGGAGCCTCCTAATGGGAAGTGTCAGGCAAACGTAATCATAAGTGGTGGTACCACAGCAAAGACTCGCTCTAAACCCTGGAAAGTTGGCACGCAGACCGCCTGCTCACTGCCTCCTTCCTATGTACATGTTATACAATTTGTGTTTGCTCATTGCATTCTCCCACTCTGTCTTTTCTTTCTTCTTTTTTTTCTCTTTCTTTCTGGTTTTCTAGCTCTTGCAGCTCCTTGGCCAGAGCGAATCAGGCCAAGATTTAGATGACAGATCGGCTTGGAGCATCTGCTGGGAACTGATAAGACAGAGCCTGATAAGCCCGACGTGCTGTCCAGCTCAGCACGGGAAGACGTTTCCATCCGTGGGCTCTGCCCTCGGGTCCCCAATCCCATGTGCCAGGCTCCATCCAAACACCCAGATTGGAAAATCCACCCGAGAGCTTGGGAGCCTTGGGCAGCCCCTGCCTTTGAGCGCGGGGTTTTCTTTCCAGCCTGTTGACTATTTCACAAGGTTAAACACATATTTAAAACCAAACCACAACCCCAACCAGTCATTCTGCCTTGAATAAGTGTCTGCAGCTTTTTGGAATAGATAACAATGTTGTCTTTGTTCCCGTCCCGCTTCCCTCCCTCCCTGCCTCGTGTTCCTATTCCATCTCTCCCGGCGCGTCAGCCGTGAGCGCAGCAGTGTTTCACCCCACGGACACCAGGGACGTGGAGCCGGCCGTGCGGGTCGATGCAGGGGAAGCAAACACCAATTTAAGAACAAAGCGGAGAGCAAAGTCCTTCCCTGTGTGCGAGATGCTATCGCATCGCCCTGGCCCGTACCGGAGGCTCGACACGAGCTGGTGTGATCCCTGCATATGAAAGCTAAAGACATGCCACAAAACAGGACTTTTTTACTCCCTCGGGCGTCTCTCCTACCCTGGTGGTAAGGGGTGTGTTAGCACAGTGTCCGCCCACTATTCATCTCCTCTTATTTTCAACTGGAAGTTCCCTTTGGTATAAAATAATGGCACTCTGGTAGAGAAATTCCTGCTGGATTCTGTGGGCACAACACCCTCGTCGGAATTCAGCCCTTGTCCATATAATAATTATTTCTTAGAAAGGCCACTGCGTTGCCTGAACCCGGGCCAGAGTTTTCCCTTAGTGATAATTCTCCGCGCTGCCCTGCAGGAGACTCGGCTCCATTGTCCCGATGCCTCCGGCGCCGGGTGGGAGGGAGCTGTCTGCTTCCAAGGGCAGCAGCATCCCGGGATCCGGGGAGAGGCCAACCAGCCGCCGCCCCCAGCTGTTGCGCAACAGGGATTCGAGCACATGAAACCAATGTAGATCTGGAAACCCCAGATGAAAATAATGTAGATCTGGCCCGTAGAAGCCACCCAAAGAGCTGCGGCTCTTGTGAACACCAAAGCAGGATCACATTCCTCTGCGAAAGCCGTGTCCTTCCCGCCCCAACTAGACTTGTCAGGGGCTGGACAAGCTCTGTTGCAGGATGCGCTGGTGCAGGGGGATTGTTTGGGGTGATACCAACAAGCGGAGATGGAGACAGGAGACGGACAACCCCTACGCAAGGGTTTACAGCAACGGCCGTGCCAATATTCATTAAAACCTTCTGCTAGACCCACTTCTTCCTCACGGGCAAAGGCCCTCTGTGCCATTTTATTAGCACTTTCACACCTTTCAGGGTCTTCGGTGGCTCCAGATCGTTCCAGCTTGGACTTCAGGGACTCAGGTGCTAGTCCTAGCACCTCCAAACTGAGGCTGTCTGGCTCCAATAGAGCCATCTAACTAGTCTGTGTTTGAAGAGCACACAGTGTTTGCACTAACATATATTACCAAGTAAAATAGCAAATGGCCTGGCGAAGGGTGGGAGAGCAAAGAGAGCAGAGGAGAGAAATGCTTCATGTCACAACGAGGGCTTCCTCGTCACCGTAGAGCCACGATGGGAAGAGTCAGTCCTGAATAGACCAAAATGACACCTAACCCAGGCCTGCACCGCCCCAGTGTCGGGGGTCAAAAACTACATCTTGATTTACATCTAAATCTCCCTTTTTCTATTTTTTAATAAAAAGTGGTCAGCCTTCCTTGGTCTGCAGGCCAACATTGTCGTAAGGATTTATGGGAGGCAGGGGGGAGAATGGAAGGGAGTTTGAAAGGCTGGAACTGGAAGCACAAAGATGTGTTTTGGTCTACAGCCTTATCCAAAAGAAGGATCAAACCCTAACAGAGAAGCATCCTGCCCAGAAGATCAGCTATCATCGAAGCAGGGCTTCGCCAAGCCAAGAGCTGAGCTGCTGGGTTGAAATCCATCAATCAGTTCAGTCAGTCTTCCGAACACGACGCCAATACTTCAATGTGTCTCGTTTAACACGATCCACGGAACACGTCCGCGCTTCCTCCGCCGCCAGCCAGACTCCAAACCCACTGCCGCGGTCTCCGTGCCGAGCTGCAGCCTGCGGAGCGCGCGGGGCCCTGCCAACTCCTTCCCCTCGGAGCCCGGCTCCGGCGCTGCCGCCCTCGGCTGCTATCGGAGACCCAGATCCCGCCGGTGTCAGACCGCAGGCTGAAAGGAAACGGCTCTGGCCGAGGGCCTGGGAGACAGAGTGTTGACAGGGGAACATCGAGAGGGGCGTGGGGGACCTCAACACCCTCTGGCAGCGCGCTAACAAACCCGGGCCAGTGCTTTTCAAACAAACAGTCCATCATGCGACCGTCGCCCTGCCGCCGCAGCCCTCCCGCGGGCGGAGCGAACGCGGATATCCCGGAGCAATGGGCCTGATGCAAGCACAGTGCCCCATGCACCAGCGCTGGGAGAAACGGAGCAGCTCCCGTGGCCGCGCGATACACTCCAAGCGCGCAGTGCTCCAAGCACGCAGTGCTCCAAGCGCATGTTTCTCCAAGTGCACGATGCTCCAAGCGTGCGGTTCTCCAAGCACGTGGCTCTCCAAGTGCTCATCACTGCTGTCTCACATTGTGCAAAGGCTTCGGCTGCAGCAGTCTCCCGTAGGACCAGTCTTGAATCCTTTCAAGGTCCAGATTCCTCCCTGTGCCTTGCCTGTCCCTGGCGCACGCGTGGTCCTGCCACGGGGCTTGCAGAGCTCTCCGGAGGGGCCTCTCGCTGCTGACTTGTGTCTTGGGTAGTCCTTGCCATCGCAGGGCACCCACTGCAGCGTCTGGGCACTGCACACCCGGGCTTCCAGCCCTTCAGCCCATATTTAGTTCTCTACTCATTGGAATAGCTCTGCTAGCTCCAGGGAGGCTCTTTGTACTGTGTACTTAGAGGCAAATGCCCAGACGTCTTCCTAGATCAGGGCTCCCAGGTCCTGGCGCTAATTCCAGCCCTTGGTCCTGGTACTAGGAAAGGGAGAGAGAGACCCTGGACCCAGGCAATGGGCAGGAGCTGGACAAGAGCAGCCAGGTCAGCACTTGCAGCCCCAAGTCCTGCACGAGGAGCAGGGAAAGAGGCCCCCGTCCTCAGGTGGTCCTGCAGGTTCCATCTCCCCCTCTTTCATCTTTTATCTTTTATTTTTTATCTTTTATCTGCTTTTTTCTCTGTTCTTCCGTTTATCTTTTCCATTTTTATCTCCTCTTCCAAGTTCTCTCCGCCCTTCCCATTTGCCGTTGAGGTTTGGCCTCCAAACGCCTCCTGCGAAGAGGTCCTGGTGCCGTGGTGCCCGCAGACAGCAGCATATTGCAGCTCCCGCAGCCCGCGCCGCAGCGGGAGCCGCGGCAGATGCTGCAGACACTTGTCAAGCCGGCTGACAAATTCTTTACATAAACTCCACTCTGTCAAAAATAGACTTTTCTTTTTTTTTTTAAATCATTTCATGAGGACTTGTCAATTTCAAGGAACTTTTGGTTGGAAAAAGATCAGAATGAATCATGTTGGAGATGTTATCTTGATTCACACTTTCTCTTTCACATGACAGAAAAGTAGTTAATCTAATTTTTGATATTTCATGTGCTAGTTTGATTGGGATTCATTAGCATTCTTTGACATCACCAAACTCAAGGATTTGCCTATAGATAAACCAAACAATTTTCTCTTATAAAAAAACATTTTTGCTCATGCTGAAAGAATTTTATTAGAATTTTTATTTCATGGGAAATTTTAGCTTTTAATGGAAACGGAAGGTAAACACAAATTCAGAAATACTGATATTTCCTGCAGACTGCAAATCACAGTTTCTGGTCAGGTCTAACATACCCATTTCCATATAGATCTGTTCCCATCCTACCAATCAGCAACGCTGTAGGTAGAACTAACACAAAGACACGTTAAAAAAGGTACAAAATGACTAAAATGACCCGAGTTCCTGCAGCAAGCATAGGACACAAATAAAAGTCTGCCTTGTCTTTTAGATGCAGCAAAGCCATCTGAATGGGATCACACTTGTTTAATTTCTCATGTATATTCGAGTCATGCCCAGCATTGGCAGGTCCCTCTGGAGTGCTCCGGGATCCAGCTGTTTGCACCTATCCCGCATCCGAGATTGGGAGCGCAGGGATCCCTTCGGACTCCTTGGGGTCTCTCTGCTCCTCCAGAGCAAGGAGGGTGCTGAGGACACTCGAATCAGAGCCCTGGAAATGGGTCCGCAGGCCAAAACCTCCTCTTTGCAGCGGGGCACGCGCTGCCATGGGCACGGAGCTGCTCCCGGAGCGCTTGCTACCTGCATGTCCCCATGGTTAAAACAGAGGGTTTTTCACCCATCGCTTAAGCGAAGCAGCAGATAAATGTTCTCAGCACCTCCTGCCCACGCCGGCACCCAGGGGTGGTGCAGGGAAGGACAGGGGGACACAAGGACTGAGCCCTTGACTGCTGCAATTCCAGGTTCCGGAGAGTTTCCAAGGATGAATCTTTGCATGGGGAAGAAGCAGGAGCGTCCCGGGAAGTGGCTGGTCCTGGGGGAGAGCAGGGCAGACCCCGACCGGGCAGGACAGCGGGGGGCAGCGGGTGCCATGGGGAAGCTGCCCCGGGGGCGGCCGCGGCGCCGGAGCTGGGGCCGGGAGCAGGGAAAGGCTCTGGGAGCGTCGCAAAGAAATCCACCTCTGTGGGCCATAAAAATAAGCTTTGTTTTAAAAAGCAAACAAGCAAACACATGTTCAGCCCAGCTAAATGCAAACTCTCAAAGTTATTATTTATTATTTCTACTAAGGCAATGTTCAGGGCCTTTTTTTTTTCTTTTTGAGCTTGGAAGGGTCCCCTGCGCTCTGCCTCGCAGCGGAGCGGGAGAGGGGCCTTTAGCTGAGCTCAGACACAACAGATGAGAATAGCGAGAAAGAATGAAGGGTGGGAGACAAAGGAAACAACGGGGCGGCCGCGTGTTGTGCGCCAGCTCTGCACACACGGCGAGCCTCAAGAGCCCTGCGATTGAGCAGCTTTGGGACAATTCTGCACACCCAGGTTTGAATAGGGAGATGGGCACGAGCTGAAATATTTCATTTAACAGAAGGTTGCTGCTCCCTTCCCCGTGTTCTTTCGAGATGCTCCTGCGAGCAGCATGTTCCTGCTGAGCCTCCTGCTCGCGTGCCGGCGCGGGAACTCGCACCACCTCCCGTCTAGCGTTGGAGTGTCATTGCGGTTGTAAAAGCCATTCCGCAGCGGGAGAAGAATGCTCTCGTCTTGGGAACACCTCCCGGCCCCTTCGCCGTGGCCGGGCAAGGGAATGTGCTCGGCTTGCTCTGGCACACGGAGCCTCTCCGCTGCAGCAGCCAGCCCTGCGCCGTGCCGAGATCCAGTCATTCCCTCGCTCCCCTTCCTGCACCGCTGCTCCCAGATCCAGCCGTTCCCTCGCTTCCCTTCCTGCACTGCTGCTCCCAGATCCAGCCGTTCCCTCGCTTCCCCTCCTGCACCGCTGCTCCCAGATCCAGCCGTTCCCTTGCTTCCCTTCCTGCACTGCTGCTCCCAGATCCAGCCGTTCCTTCGCTTCCCCTCCTGCACCGCTGCTCCCAGATCCAGCCGTTCCCTTGCTTCCTCTCCTGCACCGCTGCTCCCAGATCCAGCCGTTCCCTCGCTTCCCTTCCTGCACCGCTGCTCCCAGATCCAGCCGTTCCCTCGCTTCCCTTCCTGCACCGCTGCTCCCAGATCCAGCCGTTCCCTCGCTTCCCTTCCTGCACCGCTGCTTCCAGGGAGCAACTAATTAATTAATTAATTGTTCTGCTCTCGGGAACTGCGGGTGGGAGCCTGAGCAGAGGGTGAGAGGGCACCCTGGGGTGCTGCTATTCTGTCTTTCCTCCTCTTGCACTAATTTACTAATCTACATTGCCAAGTGCTGATGTTTTTCATGCACGTGAAAAAAAAAAGTTCCTTGTGATTATTACCAGTTATTCACCCACTGCTTTGGGACTGGCGAGCACAAAGCTCAGAGCAAGAACTGTATTTTTCTGCAACCTTCAGACCTCGCTGCAGCCAGTTTTCCCCAGCGTCGGAGCAGCCGGGTAGGGGAAAACATGCTCAGAGCAGCCTGGACAGGAGACCTGGGACACTTGGATGGGGTCAGGCTCCAGCCAAGAGGGTCCTTTTCTCTGCTGGCAGCAATCTGAGCTGCTGCCTCTCGCTCGCAGTTTTGCCAATAGCTGTTTTGAGGAATAAGAAAGGGGAGAATTTGCAGGTGCATTGGGTGGTATAGAGAAGGCTTGAGGGAAAGGAGCGTGGCAGCAAGAGGGGAGCAGCGGTAGCAAGGACGGATGGGGATGTGCAGGTTGCAGAGACAAGAGCTGAAGACCTGAGCCTAGCAGGAGAAGCAGGAGGAAATCAGAAGTTCAGCACAAGACCTGTGGGAGACCCACGTATCTGCTTAGAAGACTGAAATCTTCCCCACAGGTGGAGAGGTTGGGTTTTCCTTCTTATCAGTGACCCACTGGGCCATAAATGCACTTTCCGTAGGAGTAGCAGGAGCTATGAGCAACATCAGCCCTTTTACAGGCATACGCTGGGCAGCGTCTTGGAGTCAGACCTTCCTTGAGATCTCCGCATCCAGCACACCTATAAGTCTCACTTAATAGCTCCGAGATACGACCTTGCCTGTCTGTCTGCAGCTAAAGCTTCCAGGTTGTTATCACTTCATGACTTAATTCTTGACACATCCTTTTCTCAAGACTTAACAAATGTGGAAGCAACCTGCTCATATCCATCTCAAGGGCTGTTACCAAGATAACTTTGCTGGCCCCTGGCTGGGCCTGCAGCCAGCCGCAGCTTCCCTGCTGCCGCCGGATCCCCCTTCCCACTCCCGTCATGGAAAGGGGTTTGTCCTCATCCATCAGGCGCGCTCGGAGCCGGCTCCCTCCCTGCTCCTGCCCCGTCAGCAGTGCGGACTCAGCTGTGCCTCTTCCACCCCGTGATACCAGCTTTGATTGCTCACGACTTAATATTTTCAAACAGTTTCTTCATGCTCCTCGGGCGGGGAAGGCTCTCAAACACCTCCTAATGTGCCTTCTGGCTGTCCATTAATAGGGTCTTCTCCACGCTGTCCGCAGAAGTGGGTGCTGGAAGCTGGTACCACAACCTGGCTGGCCAAGCAATGCTCCCTCCTGCTTCCCCTTCCCAATATCCACCCGTTACCTCCTGCCTTGTCCCTGGATTGGCGAATTCTGGAGCTATAAACCAGCTTCTGCTGCGGACACCCCCGGACAGTGACATCCCCGGACAGCAGAATCCCGGGCATGGGGCAGGTGCTCACAGAGAGCCCTCTTGTCCCTCTCCTTCTCTTGCACCCAGGATGCTCCGCATTAACCACAAGGAAACCTCATTAAACGGGTTGGTGAGAGCACAGACAACCTGAGCAGAGAAGCCTGGTGCGCCCGCAGAGATATAAAATCTCATCTCACCTCAGCCCGCACAAGCACACGTACATGCACTCACTTCATGTTCTTCAAGCTGGAAAAATCCTCGTGTGAAGCAATGGGAAAGCAGCAGGAATGAATGCAATAACCTCCAGGGCGAGAGCCGCTGCTCGAGCTCACATTGGGCTCTGCAGGGAGCGGGGCATGGCTAGGGATGGATAAGGATGGATAAGGTCTGGATGCAGCCTCGGGGCATGCATGAAGGATGGACTTCAGCTTCCACAAGTCGGATGAAACCCAGGCTGGCTGCAGTAAGGAAGGTGCTGGTTTTCTTCCCCGACCTGGAGCAGGAATGGGGATGAGGCTTCTTTCAAGACAGTACGGTTAATTTAATTCTCCTTTTCATTATACCCTCTGCACCTGCACGGTGCATGTGCCCTGTGCACGTTTCGGGCACCCACCTCGTCAGACCCATTCCCAACGCGCTGTTTGTCTTGCTGCCTCCCTGATCCTCACAAGAATATTTGTTCATACATGTACGAAAGCTGCTCCCTAGGAGAAGGTCAAAGAATTTTCAGTGGAATTTCTTTCTCTTCAAAAAAGTTGTAGACCCCATGGGTCATCAGTTCTTCCACTGCGTAGGCTTAGAGAGGGCCACCAAACATCTACCCACAGGCCAACACAGGCAATGATGCCTCCATCGCCCTGGAAGAAGCTAAAACCCTTCAGAAAAGATCAGAAGAAGGGGATCAAAACCAAGGAAGAGGTCAGAAAACCCTACAGATCCCGCGGTCTCCCGGTAACACCTCCTGGGAGCACCAGATGCCTCCGCCAGAGCCTCTTGCTCTGAATTTATCAGTTTTTCAACAAGATCATTTAAGGTCTTATAAGATGTTGGAGTTTATTAAATGATAAAGCTGAGTGAAACACTTTAACCTCATTGAAACAAAATATTTAGAGAAGGCTTTTCAGTGTTTATACTAGGAGTTTGGAATTTTTATTTCATTGGAAACGTGGACCTGCTAACACTGTTGTTCAAATATGGGATGAAAGAAAAGTCTGAAATAATGGTATTCTTGGCTGAATGGGAATTTTGTATTGCAGCCAGCTCTAATAGTCTTGTCTTATTTTCCTCTGAATAGAAGATAAATGAGAAATCTTTAAACTTTCCCAAAGAAAATTTCTCGTCTAAGTTTGCAGACCACAAGGTTGTAGAAAAGGAAGATTATTCGGTTGACCCCAGAAAAGGAGCAGCGATTGAAGTGCGCGGAGCTCTGCGGTTCACCTGCCGCTGCTCCGGGCGATGCTGCGGAGCGGGGCCAGGCGCTAACGAGCAAAGAGACCGACCCGAAGGCAGGTCCTGAGGATGCACGTGCGGGCGGATGAGGACGAGCCGGGAAAATAACCAATAACCAAGGGCAGGTAGCCATTAGCAAAGTCTGTGCATCTCTCTGCTCCGCACAAAAGCAGGATGCTTTGGGAGAAGTGTCCTAATGACAGCATTTTGATTTAGAAATGATGCCCATGAGCTGCAGCCTCATCATTGCAGCCATCCAGCGTGGAGGAACCCTTTGCTGGACACCCGGATTCCTCCCTGCTGGCTGACTCCTGCTCCATGGACCTGCTTTGGGCTCTGCCTGGAGAACCTGGGAAGGGGAAACCTCTCCTGAGCGAGATCACCGCCTTTGTGGAAGTTCTCCTGTTTAGGGAGCATTATAGAATGCAGGTGAACAGGGATAGCTACTTTGGGGAATATCCTTTTGGCTTTAGCACTTGTTAAGAGTTTTTGCTTTTGATTTGTTTGTGTTCCAGAGGAATTTGTTCATTTACAAATTCCCCTTCCATCATCTCTTCCCACTGGTTCCTAAGAATGGCCTGGGCTTTCCCACTTCCATACTCCCATAGAAAGGAGGTGGAAAGCGTCATTTCCCGCGCGGGAGGCTCTGCTATGGGGGTGCTGGCGGGGGAGTGGTGGGGACAGCAGCGAGGGCCGCGTGTCCCGCGGCTGCTCCGCCAGCCCCGGCGTGACCCGACGCGCTGGGTGTCGGGACAGGATGGTGACAGCTGGGAAACGCTCTGGGTAACGACACAGGGAACGGAGGGAAAACCCCCCCTGCGCTTCCCCTCGGCTGGGGCACGGCTGAGTGTGCTGCAAGATGCCAGAAACGAGGGCGGGAGGCAGAGCTGTGGGCTGCAGACAGCAATATCTGTCTTATCCCCGGCGTGGCAGTAAGATGGAAGAGCTTCTCTTCGCCCTCCAAGGAAAGAAATAACAACCCCGATGAGCTATGGCAAGTCCTGTTCCCGCGAGTTCCCACCGTGCGCACTGCTCCACAGGCAGCAGAGGCCTGAGCTCGGCTCCTTGATTTCAATTGCTTTTGAATCAATACTTAAGTTCCCGGGTTAATGCAGTCAGGAGCTCAATTAAAGGGAGACCCAATTGTAATAAGGATAAATGCAGCTTTTGGAGGGATGAGCAGCAGATCTCCTCAGGAACGTGGCTTGCAAAGCAGCAGGAGCAATCAGACCCCGGCCCTGGAGGCTGGGAAGCATCGGAGAGCAGGCGGGATCTATTCCCTGCCTTTCTGTGGGGAAACCGGCCCTGCAAAGAGCCCACAAGACCCCCTGCAAAGAGAGCCTGGACCTTGCAGCGATGATGGATGCAGGGATGCGCTATAGGGTGGATGGATATAACCAAAGTAAGGAGGAATATTCCTGTTTCCTGACTAGAACGAAGTGAGCAGGAGGACGGCGAGAGCTGGGGTGCGATGGCCTGACGCCCCCTCCCTTGCTCAGGGATCTTCCATGATTATCTTGGGAATGTTTGGGGCCATTCCTGCCCACGGCGCCTGTCTCAGCAGGGATGTAAGGGGGGGGAGCAGCAGGATCTGCTCCCCGTGCTCCAACCTGGAGCTCAAAGGCCGCTCGGATTCCAGCAGAGTGATTTATCCGAGGGACCTGCTGAGAGCAAACAGTCATAAATAAAGCGAGCAAGAGAAACAAACACTTCATGCCGTGGAAAGAGAGCAACGTGAGAAGTTATGCTGCTCGGCAGTGACGGCTTTGCTAAGCCAGCGGTTAGAACTAGGAACTTCATTCCTCTAATCCAGATGGCTAATACATGTAGATGTCTTCTTTAAAATCACTTCACAAAATGCAATTGCTGCTGGTCCCAGTTTCCTAAAAAACAAGCCGGTTTGGGTGCGGACTCTCCCTGTTGACCGGAGGTGCGGTGATTTCCAGGTCCAGTTCCAGAGAAGGAACTAAGGGGTTTTCCTATGTTAAGGGCAGACATCCATCTTCTGCAGAAAAACCCCGCTGGTAAAAGTCCACATTTATCCTTTTGTAAACATCCCTTGCCCTGTCTGGAGCTCCCTGCTTGCCTCCTTCTTCCCAAGGTGAACCTGGTGCTGGGATTGCTGGATTTTGTTTTTTTTTTAAAAAAAAAAAGAAATAAAGCAGTAAGTGGGGGAAAAAAACAACAATAACGTTAAAAATGGGCTGGCTTTTCTATCCCATCGCTGGGGAGTGCCACCCCCGTGCAAAGCGGGGGTGCACACAGTGGACTAGGCAGAAATTGCAGGGGAGGGAGCAGAGGACGGGCCTCTTCAGGAGGACCTGCTGCCAATGAGAAAATTTATCTTTTATCAGGAATTTTCTCATGCATGCTCTGTACTTCCTCCACTGTGGAGGAGAACGCTGGGCCTGGTGCAGCATCTGCAGCGAGGCGGCCCAGGGATGTTGGGCTGTGCAAATAAAACTCTATTTGCCCCCTCATTCCGGGCTTGCAAAGCAAACGAACAGTGCTGAGCTTTGCAAACCGCTTCCATTCCCTTCTCCTTTTGGCCATTTTCTGCACATCAGGGGCCAAGCACAACGATCAGCGTATTGGAAGTCTGCTCTGGTTGCATTTTCTGTCTGGTTTAGAGAAATGGTGTAGAAGACGGCCTTCCTTTTCTGGTGATTCACCATTTCTGAAGCTTTTGATTTTACCCTGGTTTGCTTTGCCTTTTGCCCTGGTTATGGCATGGTAGAGAAGACTGATGCTTGCAGCTAGGAGCTCAGCCATGCTCTAGAAATCCAGGGTGAGCATTAAGCAAGACAAAAGCACCAGTTCCCTTTGGCAAAAGCGAGCCCCAGGGCCTGGATTGCTGTGCAAAGGGCTGTGTTCCCGGGGAGAGCTCCAAGCAAAGCCTCGAGCCCTTTGATTTTTCCTTGTGTTAGCTCTTACTCATCCAGGAACTAAACAAGTTTGCAAAAATAACACACGGTCCTGGTCTTTTGCCTGAACTCCGCCATGAACACAAACCGAGCCCTTTCTGCACGTCAAAACTGTGCGGTTAGAGATTTCCAATCCCCGCCGCCCTCCTTGGTGCTAACTGAGACGAGGTCGCCCTTGACGGGTTTTGTGTTTTGTCTGATCCCGTGAAATGAAACCCTTCCAAAGAAGTGGGTTTCGTGAGGCTTCCAGAGCAACGGAACCTGACCACAGCTCGCCAGGTGCAGGCAGAAATGTTGGAAATTCATCTCCGCTGGTTCTCCCGCAGACACGTTCCTCAGCATCCTCGTTTCTCCGCTTAGATGGACATACACCACCTGGATATGGGCGTTGTCAAGAGTCCCACAGTTCTCTTTCAGGTCCACTCCTGCCTATTGCAGTCCCCAGTCCAAGGAAATTCCCTCTGGAATGGGCAAAAGTGCCCCAGGACCTCTATGAAGTCGCAGGTGGACAGTGGTGATGGAGGAAGGGGCTGGGGTGGGCGGTGAGCTGTCCTCTTCATGCTGGGCGGTAGGAATCTGCTCCGCATTAGAGCTTTTATTTGTCTCCCCTTTTACAGATACCGAGACAGATAAGCAATGCTTTTGTTTTTTCTGAAAACAAAACAAGCAAAGAAAGGAAGGAAGGAAGGAAAGGAAGGAAGGAAGATGGAAGGAAGAAAAAGAAGGAAGGAAGCAAAAGAAGAAAGGAAGAAAGAAGGAAGGAAAGGAAG
>VWPW01010769.1:13860-30598 GCA_013389825.1 Crypturellus undulatus
AAGAAAGAAAGAAAGAAAGAAAGAAAGAAAGAAAGAAAGAAAGAAAGAAAGAAAGAAAGAAAGAAAGAAAGAAAGAAAGAAAGAAAGAAAGAAAGAAAGAAGAAAACCCAACTCATATTGTGGAGAAGATAAATTCAAAAAGGCTGAGACATTGCAAGACTTGGGGGACTCCTCCTTTGTCACCAGAGGAGAAAGTGTCCAGCTGGGTGATGAACCAGGATTCATCCCTCTTGCGTCCCAGCTCCCCAGTCCTCCCATTAACCCTGGCAGATTTACGGTGTTGCTCCTGGGGCAGCAATGCCACACGCTGAACCTTCCCGCGGGCTCCAGGAGTCACTTAGCCTGGTGGGAATTCTCCTGGAGATTCCCCCCTGGCAAGGGCTGCTTTCTGCGCCGCGCTCCACAGAGACAAAACTCATCTCCTTCCACACATTAAAGGGTGAGTTTAGTCTCCAGACTCAACTCACTAAGTCTTTGCGAGCCAAAGGAATGTTCTATGGTAGCTTTGTAGGTCGAATAGTTATTTTGTTAGAGGAAACACTTAAAACTAAAACTTTGCAGAATTTCCCCTGAGGTTACGGTGTTTGTTTAGGCTTCTCCAACCAAAGAATCTCAATCGCTAGAAACTGCGAGCCTCCCACACACACTCATTCCTCTCACATAGCCGGCACAGGCCGTTTTGAGGGTTTATACAGAAAACAACAACACACACACGCACACAGAGCTGCTCCCCATGGGGTCGTAGCCTGGCAGGAAAAGCTGAGGAATGGCATAGCCTAGATGTGAGGAGGCAAAGGAAGAGGATGGGGGTCCTGAGGAAGAGCTCCAAAGCGCATGGGAGCCACCACCGTGCCGAGGAAGAGGAAGGTGCAGGAGGCAGCAGGGAGGAGTCTTGTGGCTCCGCTGCCCCTTGGACCGGACCCTGGGGAAGGATGAGCCATGGGGAGCCTTGGGGAGCCGTGGGAAGCCGTGGGGAGCCAGGGGGAGCCGTGGGGAGCCGTGGGGAGCCGTGGGGAGGAGGGTCCTGGGGTTGAGGCCGTGGAGGGCAGAGCACGAGCGGGGACGTGGAGAGCAGTGGGTTCCTGCCTTCCTCTCGGTGAAAAATGCAAAACGTCAGCTCTGACCTCCTGCTTTCCCCGTCTGTAAATAACACCCCATCAGCACAGTGACGACTGGGGGCTCACGGTTAATCACACCAAAGACAAAGTTTAGACTGGCGCTGGAGTGCCACAAGAGTCCCTTTTGCACTGTGCCCAGTGATTGCCTATAAGCAGTTAAGGAGATTTTGGGGACAGCAGGATCTGAGAATGCACCTGGATTGGTCCTGAGATAAAGGTTGCCTTGATTTCTGACCCACTTGACTTGCAATGGCCATGCCACAAGTGTCCTTAATGCTAATGTCAAGATCTCTCTTATCCTGCAGCATCCTTTTAAAACTGTGTTGCTCCTCCAGGTTGCACCAGCCCAACACCGATCCCGCTCCCTCCAGAAGTTTTACCATTTCAGGGAATGCTGGTCTTCCTGAGCAGGCTGATGCTGCTCAGGATGGACTCCCGGGGCGGTTATCCTGCAGAGTTGAGTCTCTACTGCCAGCACAGCCGATTCCTGGGTACGGAGGGCTGGAAAAAGTCAGAGCCCGGGAAGCAATCAATTGTTAGTTAATGGAGTTACGGTAAAGATGTTATCCAAAACCACCGTGGCTGCCTAATTATTCATAACATCCCTCCGGAGAATCTCCTTTTGGCAAACTGTGAATCCGATGCTTTGTTTTCACAATAATGGCAGTTACAGGGCTTTAAATGAGAGCGTACAAATTACCATGCAGCCGCTGACAATATGGCAACTCCTGAGCATTGGATTACATGGAGATTTCCATGCAATATCCAGGTTATTACATGGTAAGTGCCATGTCATTACAGGCTAAATGAACGATTATCACCACTGCTTGACAAATTCACCTGACAAATTTTGCCTCCTTTCCAGACTGTGTGATATCTGTGTAGAGAATTCTCTTCCCATTAAAGTGTATTTGGGAAGATCTGGGAACTCCACGGATTCACCTAGATCCCAGCGGTGTGAGCACTTGTGCTGCACTGGATATAAGTGTTTGGTTCTACAGGACATATAAATAAAACCATTAAATGTGGTTTCTGTGCACAGATGCACTTCAGATGCAATAAGCTGATGGGAGACAATAGAATTTTTCAAATACCCATGTAGTGAGAAAGACCTGAATGTCCCCAAAAAGGGAGCACAAATGTTCTAATGCGGGAATTGGAGGAATTGTTTAAAGTACTTGAGCTATTGCTAACCTAAATTTATATACCCACACAACCTAAAATTATATATCCACACACACACATATATAATATATATATAATATATATATGTGTGTCTATATCTATATAAACCTTGTATATCTCAGCTTTATAATTTCTGTCTTGGATATTGCAAGGCAGGTATGCCCCAGTTTTTCTGCACACTCACTGTGAAATAGCTCTGACTTGTCAGCGAGTGTTGCCTCCTTTATGTGATCTGCAGACATTTAAAATTGCTGCGGAGCTGATCTGCAGTCCTCTGACATACTCTAATTAACTTGCATTAGGCTTGATTGGCCATCAGTACTTAGGGAGTATTTACACAATTGCGCAGGGCAAGGGTTTAGCTGCTCATGCAACTCGGGCCTTGTGCAACGCCCCTGATCTTTGTATAGAAAGAGCATGACCAGGTTCATGATATTTGAGCTACGTCCAGCATAAATATCACAGGAAGGGATATTCAGCTGCAGGCAATCAGCACTGCCTCCCAGATTCAGAGTTTCATAGCAGAGAATAAAAAAGCAAGCAAGGAACTGAAAGGCTGGGGGAAGGTTATAACAGAAAGGAGAAACGTTTTTCACCCTTTCTGCAGTAAAATAGCTGAAAAGGTCTCCAGAGCACCCAAAACAGTGACAGTTCCAGCCCGAAGGAGCAGCGCTGCACAACGCTGGGAGCGACGGAGATGGGAGCGAGGAGGATCTGCAGCCCTGGGCCAGGCTGCCCGGCGAGCGCATTGCCAGGCTTAACTTCATAATAACCCTTAGCCCGTTTAAGCTCTCCAATCGGGCCACTTCTTAATCAGCAATCTGGCCACTTGGTAATATTAATTTTTCAGTGTTTCCTCGGATTCTGCTAAGCCTCCTGATCCGTGTTGGCCCTTTCCCATATAGCTGTGTCGTTCCCAGGTTGTGCTGGCCGGGAAGCAGCTCTTAGACCACACGAGTTGTCCAGTCCAGCTCTTTTTAAGGGAAAGTGAAACACGTCTGTACCAGGGCTTTCCGCACATGCATCACAGGCCTAATAACGGGTTTCCTGTAGCTCCGTTTTGCCGACTCTTCAGCCACTTGCATTCAACCTCTATCTTGCTCTGGTCCTGCAAAACATAGCGCAGACACTTGGGAAAACAGGTTTCTTTCTTTTTTTTTTTTTTTCTTTTTTTTTCCTGCACAACTAGAGCTCTCGGCTTCAATAGAGCCTAGCTATTCTTTGGTAATTAGCGCTGTGTTTTTCCTCTTCACCACTAGTGAGTGTGATATCATGAGATCATCAGCAGCCTCTTGACATGATGATAATTATCCTTCACTAACTTTAAAGATAATCATAATCCACAAGGACATGCAATATTCCTGAGCCTTTTGCTTGGTATTTGCAAAGCTCTCAGTTGGCTGGAAGTGGAAAAGAATTTGACCGGGCAGGAGAGCATTTTGCACCGTGATATGCAGATCAGGGAGATGATTTTGGACCCGTGATCTGCAGGACTGGCTCTGCAGGGTGCACAGGGCATGGCATGGTCATTAGCCAGAGTGGGTCAGGAGCTGCTGGTCATTGTGTCCCCTCTGCCCCAGTGTCTCCTAAAGAGATGCAGAAAGGTCCGGACAGCAGCGAGGAGAGTGGTGGCACCAGGGTCTGCTCGAGGTGAGGGGCTGCTGCAGCCGGTGGTGCCATCCTGAGCCTCCTGATGCCCCCCAAACCCAGGGGTACCCCTAGATATGGGCTGAGATTTGGGCTTCCCCTAATCCAGATCCCTGTCGCTAGCGATGCTGCAGCCAGGAGGAAGGAGAACTGGGTTCCATCGGGCAGGGCTGATGTTCCCACTGCTCCTTCACGTGGGTTTCCTCGGTCGCTCTCCAACGGCAGCAATAAGCAGTGCATTAGCGAGGAGGGAGCGGGCGGGCGAGCGAGATGAGCTTTATTAGCTGTTTATGGAAGAAATTAAAGCCGCTCATTAGCAAGTGCAATGTCAGCAGCGTCCCTCCTCCGGCTCCGTCCGCGACGCCCTGCAGATCCCCGGGGGCTGGCACCGGCCCGCAGCCTCCGAGCCCTTCGGATGGCACCTGGGGCGGACGGGAATGCCACCGCTCCCATCATAATGGGAAAAACCCATCGGCGCCCAGGGGAGCGGGTGCAGGCACGGCGCATCCCACCATTCCCGAAGCATCCTCAGCCCGTGGCTCCCGCACGGATGCGCTGCCCCCGCGCGTGTCCGGCAGGCTCGGGGCCGCAGGCAGCCGCAAGGAGGGCAGCGCGGGACGACTTCAAAGGCTTCGCTATCTCCCCGCGCAGCTGCCATAAAAAACAATCCAGGTTTCCGTTGCCGAGTCCCAAGTTGCCCTCACAAGGGACATCTCCCAGGGCAAGAGGATAAATCTTTCATCTCCTCCGTCTGGGTTTTATTAAATGCCTCGCACATATATGTAAAATACAGAGCACTGATAAATGCCGGCCAGTTACAGAGAGAGGCCTATGGAGATTAACTCGCTGCGTTGAACTGAAGCTCTACCCTTTCAATTAAGACAGAGAGCTCCGAGATGCTCCGAGATATGGGAAGGCTGTTCCAGATGGCCGGGGCTGCCGAGCCTGGGGCTTTGCAGGAGCCTGGGGCTCTCTCCGCACTCCTGGGCCCATGCAGTGGGCTCAGCATCGCCCAGGGTTCTTACATCTTGGCACAGGAGCAGAGGAGCCCTGCTCCGATCGGATCCTCCGGCAGCCTCCTCCTCCCAGTCCTGCAATTCCCAGCCCATTGCCTGTGTCACCTCCACATCGCACCCAGCACATTTTGCTCGTGATGCTGGAGGGCTCCTGGCAAAAGGACAGAGATCGGAGCAAGAATTGTGTCTCCTCACGCCCAAACAGGCACCCCTATCCCCATGCCAGGCAAGGGATGGGCTGAGCTGCAGCCGAGCGGATCCTGCTTGCAGGGAGAAGAGCCTTTTCCAGGCCTGGATGGTGGCTCAGGGAGCCCAGGGAGACGACAGAGGCTCTGGATGGACAGAGAGATGACAGAGGCTCCAGATACAGCCTGAGGGGCCGTGCACCTCCGCCGGGGCCCTCCTGCAGGGACCCGGCCTCTTGGCACTGGCTTTGCCACTCGTTGCCACTGCGAGCTCACGAAGCAGCCAGCGGGCACGAGATAACGTAAAAGTAGGAGCGAGAAGCCCCAGAATGAACTTAAAATGCCCTTTGGGGTAGCCAAACACTCAAGGTTTCTCTAATCAGTAACTTATCCCTTCCCTTAACCTCTGGAGTTGCAACAAACACTGCTGAATGGGCAGATTTTCCATTAAGCCTGGAAGAAATGGCAAGTTGCCTTAATGAATGTCAACGTTAATACTGCGATGGTTATAGGCCGAGACTGCAGTGTGATGGTTTTATAAAGCCATTCCTCCGTTATTGTTATCAATATTCTTCCCCGGTTCCCGTCTGCAGGGCAGACTCCCGTCCGGGCGGATAGCCCTTGTCCGTGGCTATTTTCCAAGGGAGCCAGCTGCCCGGGGGTCTGTCAGCCCTCCTGTACCCGTGCATTTTATAAACAGTAAAAAAGAGAATAAAATAAAATAAATAAGGCAGGTTGAGCACATAAAGCGTATGTCTGAGCGAGCGCTTAGCGCGAAGCATCAATGAAACGGCTGGGGCTCTGATTGAAACCAGACTCAGGAAAGAAGGGCTGTAAACGTTTTTTCACTGCCTGTCCTAAGAAATTTATGTCTCACCCACTCCATCATCTCCTCCAGGGCTGCCTCTTTCGCAGCTGTCTTCAGAGACCATCCGCGGAGCCCCGGCGGAGCCCGGCCCGTGATGTCACCCGCGTCCATAACTCACCTCCCCGCACCGCGCAGAGGTACCCTATAAATAACGGGGGGATGCTGCGAGCAGCCCTTCTCCGGGAGAAATCCCTCCTGGCCATGGAGAGGAAGGGGGAGAAAGTATGTGCCTGTGGCGGAGGGACTGAAACGGGGCTTATTAATAAATGGAGGCGAAACCGCACCGGCACAAAATAAATAGGGCAGAAAAATCCCTGACAGGACTTGCAGCAGAACCTGCCCAGGAGAGCGGGCGCTGAGCCCCGCTGCCGGGATATCCATTATCGGCGCTGCGCAAATCAGAACCTCGTGTCGCGGCCGCGCAGCCTCCCCACTCCCAGCCCAGAAGGTCATTAGCGGAGTGTGATTAAAATGACTCAGCAACCGGGATGAGTTCTTCCCTCAGTAGCACCCAATTGGTCATGACTGAAATTTGCTCTGACTTACCCGTTTTTCTGGGGCCCACATCCTGGTCAAGTTACTGCTCACCCATCAAATTTCTCGAGAGCAGGTGTCCACATCAGAGAGCGCAAGGCCCCACCGAAGGCAAATACGCCTGTAGTTGTGAAGTCGAGCTTAATTGTTTCATTCTGCCTGATAACATGTGGTTTTGCGATATTTATAATACAGCGCTATTAAAGAGGGGGAAAAAAGAGATCAGCTCAAAATCCCTCCACCGCAGTTGGCTCTAATTGTCCCTGTCCCACCACTTCCCCCTTTCCCAGTCCTGCTTGTGGGCTGTCTTGGCAGCAAAGCCGGAGCCTGAACGAGCTGTTGAGATGAAGTTTATCCTGCAGCGCGATGGCCTCCTTGGGGAGGGCTGAGTGCTCTTGGATTGCCTGGGAAGCTGCAGTTACCTGGGGCTGCGTCTGCTCCGCGAGCTGGAGCAGCCTGCCCCCCGTGGCACGCTTTCCTTGAGGTCAGTGAGACCGTATGGGGATAAAGCAGGACCTTCTCCTTGCATCCCGCAGGAGTTTCACCAGTTAATGCCACTACTGAAGGCAACTGAGCTTGTCCTGGCATCTGGGAAAGGCAGGAACGGAGGGGCCTCCCATCCGAAAAAGGGACTCCCCTGCTTGGCATCGCTTCTCTTTCCCTTGGGCCTTCCAGGGATCGGTTTGTGGCCCCAGGGCACTTGCTGAACCGTGGAAGTGTCCTCACCACCTTGGCTGGCACCCGGAACAGCAGTACCATGGGAGAGACCCCATCCCAAAGGGCATGTGGTGGGAATGGAGACACTTTGGAGGGCAGGAATGGGTACTCCAAGCTCTGCAGCCCAGGCCATGGTTCCCATTGCCCTGAGGAGCATCTCAAGTAGCCTCCCTAGGGATTAGGAATGCTGCTCCGTGATGCTGGGAAGGTGAGAGCACCCTCCTTCCTCTCACTCCTCAAACCTGGAATGACAAAAGCAGGAGCCCTTCGCAGGGAGGGTGTGCGCACGGGGTGCTGGCCAGGTTGATGGCACCGTCCCGCTGAGCACGATCCAGGCATCCAATGGATGGACCTGGCCAGCAGAGCAGAGCGCAGGATTGGGGGACAGGGCTCCCGTGCATCCCCAGGCCTCTGCGCCGTCTCCAGGCAGTTCACCCTCTCTCATATTTTTACATTCCGAGCAGCACTCGGCGTCCTTCAAAACACTCCAGCACACGGCTCAGCTCGCTCGAAATTGCCTGCGACGGAGCCGTCGGCACGTTGCCATGGCACCGCGGCGGCCGGCCGCGCTCCGTACGGTGCTCCGGCGCCCGCGTGCCCACCGGCCGAGCATCCCCACGGCGCATGGAGCCCCGCGCCGGGCGCTTTGGGGCGAAATCTCCTCTCCGCATGGCCAGGCCAGCTGCAGGCAGCGCTCGGAGGGGTTTGGTCTTGCAGAGAAGAACTTTTTTCCTCCCCTGTGGCACCGGGAGGTCTCTAACGAGGCCCGTGAGGCCGGGATTTGGGGGTAGCTCTGTGCCTTTATCGGCCCGCTCGCTCTTTCATTCCTCCCTCGTCCACAGCATCCCGCCCCTGCGCAGCCCAGCGGCTCCCGCCGCGGCTCGCTCCCGTGCTGGGATAATTGCTTAAGCATTCCCATGGCATCCCGGGTCCGTCTCCGCAGAACTGCCGGAGCCTCATGCCCGGGGGGCCGGCACGGACCCGCCGTGTCCCCCACTCCCGGTGCAGACCGTGTGGCTGGGGCGGAGGGACGCGGCTGCCGCTTGCCCTCGCCGCGGGCTCATCCCGGCACCGTGTCCCTGTCCGGGTGCCGCAGCGCGGCTGCTCTGCATGCACCCAGCGGCTCCCGCGCCGCACGGCTCCCACCGGAGCTGTCAGCTCCCATTACGCTCCTGAATGGAGGCACTCGCTCTCTGGCACAAGGCAGCTTTATTCCTTTGGATGGAAATCAGAAGAAGCCGGAGAATGAGGAGCTGCATGCGCTCAGATTCCCGGGCTGTGATGTTTCCATGTATAATTCTACATTCAGCCCTCCAGGGAAGGGGTGGGAGCAGATCTTTTCCCTGGGGGTGGCGCGGGGCCTCGTCCTGCAGCTTGGTTGCGGTTCCCGGTGCAGCACGGCTGCAGGTTTAGCAACCTGGCCCTGCTGCTGCACGGTGCATTGCACAGCAATTGCAGCATCAAAAGCCGCCGGGTCCAGGCAGGCATCTTGGACCTGGTGTCGGTGATGGGTTGGTCCTGCTGCATGGCACTACGTGACACCTCTGCGCTCCTCTGGCTGCACAGCAGGCTGCAACGTGCTAGCCGCACACGTGGGAGCCCCTCGTCCTCGCAGGCTCATGGTGTCATGCCCGGGAGCTCATGCCGAGCGTTGGGAAAGGCCTTCCCACCGGCCATGCCGCACTTTGGGCTTCCACCCCAAGCACGGGACCCACCACGGGGCCATCCCCAGCCCCTGGGTGCAGAAATGCCTCCCGTTGCTCCCTGCTGCCTTCGTCCGTGGAGCCAGACGCTGTGAGGGGAGCAGTGGGGCGCTGCATGGCCTGCAAAGCAGCACGTTGTCATGCCCGAGTGCTCTCTGCACCAAAGTGTTGGAAAACTCTTCCCAAACGACATTTCAGTTTTTCCTCTCCTGGAATTTTGGTAAAGTTCCATGCCTGACTCTTCTGTTACTCTTATTTTGATGTCATCGTTGCTTCCATCCCAGGAGTGACTGCGCTTCCTTTCCCCACTCCCCCGTGGATATATTGCATATCCACGTCCTCACCTTCCCAATAGTTCACACTTTATTTCTTTCTAAACCCTTTGATACAGCCCATCCGGCCGGGCTGATTTACTGCACTTTCTCCAGTTGCGCCCTGGTTTCCTCCTCAGAGGCTGCCGTCACCGCTGGGGTCACATCCTGATTTCCTCTACACCTCGGCTTTGAAATGGAAACGCTTCCCTCCATTGTCTTCTGTAGTGAAGATCAAGACAAAAAATGCACTTTTCCCCCTCCAGGAGTGTCCTCCCTCTCCAGGCACCGAGCAGGCACACCAGGATCCCTCCCGTTTGAAGTCCTGAACACTTTTTCAGGCCTATCCAGGTGTCTCCAAATCTGTTCTTCCCTATCCTCTCCCACTGGTTGTTCTCCCACCTATTAGGATGTCTTCCGTCATCCTGGAAAGGGAGATTTTATGTAACTCTAGTTAGCGCTAGGTCTATTCCCCAGCCCAAAAACGCATTGCTCTTCCTTTGCTTTAAGCTTTATTCACACACACGCACAGACCGGATGGATTCCATTGCGTTTTTGGTGTCCGATGGCAATGCCTAAGCCCGGCGGCTCGTGCTCAGCTCCATGAGGACGGTGCTGCTGCGGTGGCTGCGTCCTCGCTGGTGGCCGGGGACCCGGGCAGAGCCGCTCGGGACGTGGTCGCATTCCCACCGCTCGCTGCACCCCTCCTCTGTGCACAATTTCCCCACGTTCTGCTCATTAATGGTTGCCCACAGAGTTTTAGAAGGCTCAGATGTGTGTCCAATCTGTTGGTTTTGGTAGCGTGATCAGAAGGGACCCAAAGCACTTGTGACGATCGCGAAACGCTCTCAGAAGTCTGCCCAAGTCACTAATTCTTCAGATCTGCAGCCTTCGCAGGGATCCGGGTCGTTCCTCCACAGAGCTGGATTTTTTCAAGCCATGTGATGGATGGCGCTTGCTCTGGGCCGGGGTGATAGGGTTTCTGCTGGAGCTCGGCTCGCCAAGAGCGTGGTATAATGTGCGCTGAATTATTTTAGCAGAAGTGTGTTTTTCTCTGTGCCCTTTTTCACATTCTCTCTTGGAACATGAACCCTGTAACATTTGACATTTCAGGCAAACTTTCAAATCCATAATGTTCAAGTGGGTTTGAAATGAGCTGAAAAAACAGTTTGCTCACCCTGAAAAATCACTGGAATGGATTAATAACAGCTCCCCGTGTCACACTTGGAATCCCAAGAAACATCATATGCAAAAGATAACTGCACATCTACTTTCTGCATTGGATGGCCAGGCAGAGGGGGATGCTTGGCTGATCCTTTCCCTTGGGAAAGCCTATTCTAGTGAATGGGAAGGGATGTGCGGCATCCTTGCTGGATATTCCCCCCCAGAGAAGTTCCTGAGATCGTGGTGAAGCCTGAGCAGGGCTGCACAACGCTGTTTGCAAGCGTTTCCTCACCAGTTTGCATATGAAGATGAATGTAATTTTAAAATGAAAATAATTTCATATTGAAGAATGAAAACCCTCACTTGGAGAGAATAATCAAATGAAATGTTTTCGTTTGTAACAATTGCTTTCCTCTCAGGGTGAGGGAGTTTGGAATAAAGGAAAAAAATGCTGCAGACAGGCAGAATAGGCCGGTATTTTCAAACCTGGGCTTTGTAGCCCTCCTAAACTGGTGCTGGACACGTTCTGCCCAGCTCTGATGACTACAGGAGCTGCTAAGAACCCGTGCCAAGTACCTCCAAGCACCCCTGGGAATGGTTGGGCAGCGCAGGCCGTCTGGGAGCAGGGAAATGCTCCAGCAATCCGGCTCCGGCTCCAGCGGGGCCACCACATTGTCCTTGTCCTGCTACTTGAACAGCAGAATCCTCAGGAGAGCATCAAAATCTCTCCCAGGCCTCAGTGACAACACTCTATAACACGACACTTAGTTCTGGCCACTGAAAAAATAGGGAAATAGGTGGCAAATGGGTGACATGGACCACACGGACTCGGTGTCCTTTGGTCCCTGCAAACTGCGGGCTCCGAGGTTTCCCTTTCTTTTCAGTGTCCCTTCTCCTTGCATGAGGGTCCGTGAGTCTGGTCTTGCCCCAGCTCCAGCTCCAGCTCCAGCTGCAGCTTCGGGAGGAAAAATGTGCTGATGTGAACCCGAAAGCACAAAGAGGCTGAGGAACCGCCGGAGCGCAGAGTGCAGGCCCTGGGCTCGGCGCACGGAGCTGCTTTCCTGGCTCCCTTCCCCACCCCGTAAGGCCTCAGAATCTGCGGTTTCTGCTCTCCACCGAGAGCCACTTTTATCTTTGTTTTTACAGTATAAATACCTCGGCCACATTAAGGCTTTATTGAGCGCAGCTCGCGAGGCGGCGAGCGGGGCCCGTGAACTGGAGTGAACCCGGCGCGGCTCCGCCGGGCCCTTCGCACGGGAGCCCGGGGCTCTCTGCAGGGCAGATGGGCTGAAAAAAAAACCTTTTCGGGGAGAAATGAGGTCCCCGGAGCTCCCACAGCTCCATGTCCCGCATCACTCGGCATCACGGGCCCTTCCCGAGGCTCTGGAGCACGAGTGCAGCGGCGGCTGCAGAGTTACCTTGGGATGAGCAGGTCCTTGGAGAGCGGGACCTGGAAGACCGTCCTTCCAGGATTGGGGATGTCTCCTGCTTTGACTCCCTTGGGGCAGCTGAGGAGCATCCTCCGAGCTGGGCGGATCAGGGGTACCGGATTCCCCTCTTTTCCTGCTCTCCAGGTGCTCCTACTCCCAGGCTTCCCCCCGGCAGATAACGGTACCCCTTCCATATTCATTCCTGGCTTTTGCCCCTTGCTAGCCCTGGAGCAGGGGCTGGAGGGATGGATCCACGTTTCCAGCCCCTGTAGCTGCCTCAGCTGGAGCAGGATCCGGCCCCGCAGCTGCCTTGGGTCCCAGGACGCTCTGGGATTTCCGGGATTGTCTGAATTCCTCCCACAAAACTTGCTGCATTTCTTAAATTCTATTTTTGGATTAGCCAACATTTGGTAACAATACGGAGCCTGTTTGCAGCCGGGGGGGACCCTCCTAACACGTTCCCCATGTCACCACCCCGCTCCTCCCCGGCAGCCCCGCAGCCAGCGCGGCATTCCCGGGATAGGGGCTACTCCGGGTCCATGCAAGCGCGTGTGAGGGGAAGAGCAGGAGGGGAAGGAGCAGGAGCAGGAGCCGTGGCGGCAGCAGGAGATTCCCGTTGGCAGAGCGAGGGGTCCGGATCAGCAGGGATGGGCCTGGCCCAGCTCCGGATGGGAGGAAAGGGAGACCCGGGTGGGATCCAGCTCCCGCCCGGAGCCGACGCTGACGGAACCCTCCAGTCCCCTCACCGAGCCGGGGAGGATCCGCGGTTTCATGCCGTTCATTTTCCCATGGTGCAGAGCCAGATTCCCATCATCTCTGAACTCCCTGGTCCCAGCACATCCCGGGATATCCCAAGCCTGGATTATGGGAGAGCCCTCGCCGACGTCCAAGCTCGTGAGCCCCGGGGACTCCACTCCCATCGCTGCCGCTTCGGGAGCAGGCGATGATGGGGCTCCCCTGCCAAGGGAAGCGGGAGAGCTGTAAAACAGCCGGAGTTATCGGCACTTCCGCACGGATCCCCCCGCTCGCACCAGGCTGAGGCCACATTTTCCAGCACCGCAGGATCCCTGGCAATGACCCCACCGGGAAGAGTCGCTGGCGGCCTGGTGCAAAGCAGGGGAGGGAGGAAGAGAGAAAGAAACCTCCCCGATGACTTTTTGCCAATTTCATCCCAAATAATTCTGCAGCAGGAATTTTTGTGTAATTGGATTAAGCGTGGGGAATCTGTCCTTGCTGACAGATTGCACAGGCGCCTAACCAAAATCAGGGGGGATTTCTTTTCTTAATTTTCTTCCTTTCTTTTGTTGCAAAGAAAAATAAAAACAAATCAAAATTCAGGTTTTCGGCCAAATGGGATTTATAAAGCCCTGCTCCCGAGGATGGATCGGTTGCCGCTAGTCCCACAAAAGCAGCTGAAAACCCTTTTCCCTCTAGTTTGGCTTTACAGCAGGAGTAACTCCTAAATGGCTTGTTTCCGAGCAGGGACCATTAGTTAAGAGCAGCCCGCGTTTAGGGAAGCCGGAGCTGCAGCCGATCCGGCGATATGGGCACTCCATGAGGGAAGAGTCATTACCAAGATAAGGTGCTTGGAGCACATCGGGAGATCACGGAGCGCAGAGGTACCACCAGGAGCGGGCAGAGTCTCCAAGCATCATGTCAATAAAACCCTCAGAGGAGCCAGTTTTCCTCCCGTGGTTTTCCGGCTGTGCCGGCTGCTGGCCCACGGCACCGGCGCGCTCGGCCCCATCCATGCGGGAGCAGCCCAGCTCCCGTGTCTTGGATCCAGCCCGTGCTGCCCCATTGCAGAGGCCCCGCCAGCTCATCGCACCAATGACCCTGTTGTCATTGGCAGCTCGCCACCATGGCGCTCCCCAGCCCCACTGCAGCAAGCGCTCGGCCTGCCCTGCGCTGAGCAGCCCCGAGACAGCTTGAATGACATTTATATTACATATATATGCTGTGTGTATATGTATATATAGCTATTTATGGAGCTCTATGGGCCATATCCAGCGCTCTTGGATCAGCCCCCGTCTTCCTAATGAGATTACAGAGTTTATTTTGGCTGCAGAAGGCACCAATAACCAGGACGTGGAAGCCCCGGGGACCTGGCTGCGTCCCCATGTGCCGGGACGTGGGATGGCTCCCGGAGCCGACGTTCCCGCAATCCAGCGGCACCTCCCCACGTTGACCCCATGTATTATGGATGCGCTAAAATCCCGGTGTTTCGAGTGGGAGCTGCATTATTCATAGCCCTGCTTATGGGTTGTCCTTCAACGTTGTGATTGGAACATTGGTGAAGAGCAGATACTTTTGTTTAAATTTTTAGAGGCCTCTGTGGGGTTTTTCTCCATCTCAGAAGGCTCAAGACCCTCCACAGAAGGCAGCGATGGGGAGCTGGGGGGTCCCAGGACCACGCGCCTCCTCCATGCATCCGCGTGGTCCCAGATCCCTGAGCATCTCCTCATCCCTCAGGAAAAACCTGGCCTTCTGCTGCTGCGGGATGTGGCACAAATCATGATGGACCCGGAGCCGCTCTGGACAGCCTGGACCATGGAGGCACCAAGCAAGGCATGGAGTGAGATGTGGAGAATGCTCGGAGCGAGATGCAGAGCGAGGCATGGAGCAATGCTCGGCACGATGCTTGGAGTGAGATGCAGAGGGATGCTTGGAGTGATGCTCGGAGCAAGATGCAGAGTGAGATGCAGAGTGAGACATGGAGCGATGCTCGGAGCAAGATGCAGAGCGAGGCATGGAGTGATGCTTGGAGCGATGCTCGGAGTAAGATGCAGAGCGATGCTTGGAGCGATGCAGGGTCAGAGCTGGGGCAAGGTGGCATAGGGGCCACTGGCCAGTGCCAGAGCAGCCCGTGCAACCGCACAGCCCTCGACTGCATCCTGGCACTGGACCCTGCACTGCGTTTGCCCTAGTGACTTAACCACAGATCCTGCTCCCATGCAAACCTTCCCTGGGCCTTCCCTGGTGCAGGGACCCCCAAACCAAAGCCTAGGATGCGGTGCTCTAAAGTTGTGTGCGTTACTGATCCCACGTGCGAGGTCCGGTCACGTCCCCTCAGCCGCCAGTGTGGAGCCCTGCGGAACGGCCAGAGTGGGAGAGCGGGGCAGGACGCGGTGACACCGTGAGCCGACCGCGACGCTGGGCTCCCTCGTGCGGGACACATGCCACGTTCGTGGGTGCGTCGAGTGCAGCTGCTATCGGTGAGGATGGTTTTGTGCTAATGCCTTATTACCACCGAGACCTGGCTATGGAAAGGTTTGGGAAAAGCAAGAGATTGGAGGAATTTCCCTCTCCCACAACACGTTAAAATGTAATTAAATGCGAAATTCCAGCATCCCAGCCGCTGTCTCAGCCCCACTGCGGTCAGCATCCCACCGCGCCGTCTGCTTCCCAGAGCTGTTCCTGGGAAAGCGCCTTTCCGCGCGCTCCCTGCTCGCTCCCATAATCTCACGTGCCCAGAGTGGCACTCTCCACACTGCCACCATGCCAGGGCATTGCATGTGCCTAAATAAAAGAGGGACAAGGAATGGAGCGGCTCTGGGTCAGTCCTCCACACTGAGCAGGGTTTCTTCAGCCGCTTCCCTGAAACAGGCTGCAAGGAATACTTAAAAGCTGATGGATGTGCAACGTTGGAGTAATAGGAGGGTGAGGATGAAAGGAAAAGCACCAGCTTGACTGCCCACGTGGCATGAGAATAAAGCCCTTGCTAAAATATTCTGCGTTTGTATTTTAAGAGCTGATCTGAATGTTTAAGAACTTGCTGGCCTGATGGTTGCAGATGCTGAAGCTGCTTCTGCCCAGCAAAAGCTACAAGAATCTCTCAAAAATTACTTGACAAATGAAACGCGCGGATTCATGCTGGAGATGGGCCAAATTTGCTTGAAGTCAGAAAGAAAAAAAGGCGCTCAATGACTTCCTGAGCGTTGGATCAGCCCCCCTGGAAGCATGTGGGAGCCTTTTATTTTGCTTCGCTTTCCACAAATATTCCTATGAGCACTTTGGGGTTTTTTTAACTGAAATTTTTGGCAGAAAGTGAACTCTGCAAATTGCTGGTGCAAGGACATTTGATCAGAAATGGTCTCCAGAACTATGCAGACAATCCCAAATTGCTACCATTTCCCACTGCTTTGTTAAAAAAAGAAGTAATCTCTTTGGTGGACAAAATAATGGCATGGCGCATGGGTGCCCAGGCCACCGAGGGCCAATAGTCACTGGCATCATCCAAGGGGCTGGCTCAGCAGCAGGCTCTCACAGCACAGGGAGAAGCAGCAGCGCAATTTCATGCAATAAAAAAAGGAGTAAGAAGCCCCAGCTGTGTTTGTAGCTACTTCATACGGGCAAGATGGGGCTATAGTCACTGCCTGTTCTCACACATCCTGCTCTTCCCCCTGCAAGTACAGCATTGCGCTCGCTGGCAGAAACCTGTGCTGGGTTTTAATAAGATGTAAAAATTATTTAATCTCTTTTAAATAAGCGTGGAAACAGAAGAGAAAGCTAAGAATTCAGCAAAATATCACCAGGGTGGGGTGGAATTATTCCAGGTGAAATAATAAGGATACAGGAGACCGTATCCAAGAAGGCTGAGGGAAGCGGGGTGTTACTGCTCGGGTTTGATCACCCCGTCAAAATGAGGCACCTATTTCCTCCTGGTGCAAGTGGGGCAGGCGCAGGGAAGTGGGAAGACTCAGTATCCGCAGGAGATGGATGCTGGGACAGCCTGGGAGCCTCCTGCTTCTCCTCTCTCTTCTCCTCTTCTCTTCTCTTCTCTTCTCTTCTCTTCTCTTCTCTTCTCTTCTCTTCTCTTCTCTTCTCTTCTCTTCTCTTCTCTTCTCTTCTCTTCTCTTC